>JANRMJ010130677.1:0-11968 GCA_025584955.1 Alethe diademata | reverse complement strand
CTGACAGGAAAAGATCAAATCTGAACTGTTGTAAATAAACTTAACTGAACATTCTAAGTGTGATTTGTGACGGCAAAGGGCGTAGACAGGTCAGGTGTTTTTCTTCTCAATCCTGTTGACTAAGGGAAATATCTTGCTATGCAACAGAGTTCTTTAGGTCAACAGCTGCTTGCACACTTTGTACTGACCACAGTGTAAAGATATAAGAAATAGAAAATATCTGCTTCTTTCAGTTATCTGCTTAGAGGACTATTCAGTAGAACACAAACGCAAATAAAAATGAAACTGCTTAATTAGGGCTACAGACTCACAGACTGAGTCCCACAAACATTAAGTATTGTCTGGAAACAGGAACATCAGAGAAGATAGAAAACCTATCAGCCACTGAGGAGAGAAGCACAGGCACATCTTGAAGAGGGTTGGCCTAAATTCATCATTCATACAGAGGGGGAAACAAGAGTTACATGACTATTTGGTTTGTTTTCTTTGACTTCTGGAACTGTATAAAACTTACTGGTGGATACTTGAGGGAATTTGTGGAATATTCAAGTGAACAAGTATGGTAAAAGGGGAACAAGGGCCCTAAAACGGTTAATGCTTTGTAAGCCTGCAGTCAGCCAATCAACCTGACAGAGCCCTACAGCTGAGGGCAGCAGTCTGTCCTATCTTCTGAATTATTATTATTTCTTTATTTTTTTTGTTTGTAATCCCATTCTACCCTACATGTGAGAGCTGCAAAGTGTGTAAATGGTAGGAATGGAAGAGAGGACTCAAGTTAGATGTCTTGTTGATCTGTCTAATATTCAGCTTAGAAGACAGCAGTTAGTGATCCATGGCTAATCCAGTCATATATCTGTGTGATGGATAGCATCTGACCACTACTTAATCAAAGTATATTCAATCAATAGTATAAGTAACTCTTGCATGCATAATTACTACATAATTAGTCAATGTACATACAATGTGCGTTTAACGTAACTGTATGCATATTGTATTTTCCTCTTGAAATATTGTAAGAATTTGTTCATGATCTCAATATTTTATAAGAACATTTAATAATATTGCCCCAGGGAATGTTCAAAATTATGCCCACATTCCAGATCTGACTGATGTCTGTGACTGACGGATCTGTTTTGTGAGCAAGGACCCATCAGAATACTAGTGAGTTTAATAAACAAACCACATCACAGATAGAATCTGTGCAGCATGCTGTGCCCCAGTCAGAGGTACACTCAAGATTTTATCATCCTGGGGTTCCAAGCATCAGAATCTATGCTCAAAGGTTTATCATTCATGTTCCCAGCATCAGAAGTGTTGTAAGATTTTATACTGGCTTGTCATCCTTTATCTGAAAATAGCATCTGTAAATACTTGTCGCATAAATAGTTAATTTTTTTGCAAGATGTTATGACTTTTTTATTGACATCCAAAAAGAATCGGCACTTCCCCAGTATGAAATAACCTTGGTGTTAACAAATGGAGGGACTGAAGTGTCAGTATATATGCAATATAAAATGTGTTAACAGGTATGAGTGCAGGCAGCTGGAGACACCATGAACCACAGAACTCACAGGCTTGTATGCCAGCACTGAAGAGGTCAGGGTGTATGCAAGTATGAAAGGTCTAAATGCCAAGAGCTAGGATTATCTGGAAGTATGTGTGTTTCCTCAGTGAATTCAATCCAGCATGGGTATCAGTGTGTTTGACCCACTACCAAATGTCAACAAGGACTAACTGAAGAGCAAAAGCTGCACCTGGAAAGATGGAATTCCTGAGCCCGTGGCTGGGTGAGCGCAGTGTCTGAGAATGGATACCAGGCAGACCAAGAATCTGTATAAATATGTCATTACAGAAGTGCTTCTGAGATGGCTGTGCAGCATCAAGCTGGACTGTCGAGAGAGTAGAGCTCTGGGCAAGGAAGCCCAGCATCTGGGCATGGATATTAGCTGAAATTTCTGTGAAATATGAGCAAGATCCTTCCCCTGTCCTACGAATGTAGCAAACTTATTCAGTCTTTAAAGCACAGACATGTGAAACTATGTTCTCTAAAACCAAGTAACCTACAGTAAACTGGCAATTTAAAAATTAACTCAAAGCAAATAGAGGATTGTTCTGCTGTGTACTTCTTGAGAAGTGTATTTCTAGGGCTAAGTCTGAGCAATTCTTACATTGTTTATTAGAGCAGGAGTAAATATTTCATGTATACTATTTTTATGCTTAATATAGCTATCAACACCAGGGGCACACAAGTGTTTTCAGGCTGCACACGCAACAGCAAGTAGGCTAGCTATTTTAAAATTAGATACTTCTTTAATATTATTAACTAAACTTTTGATTAAATATAAAATTACTATTCTACATATTCTAATTTAATTATAAGTACTTGTAGCAGTTTGATGTATTTATGTCTATGTTTTTGTAACTGGGTTTCAAAATAAATATCTTCTACTAATCTGAAACAATAAAAATAGATGTGTTGATGTCTCATGTTCTTCACAGTATCTACTATGGGGCTGTGGGCTGTGGTTTGGATTTGGGCTGAAGACAGTATTGATAATTATTACTGAGTAGTGTTTGCACATCACCCCGACCTTTACTACTTCTCAGCCCAGTCCACCAGTAGGGGACTGCAGATGCACAAGAAGTTGTGGGGGGACAAAGTCAGGAGAGCTGACCCCAACTGGCCACAGGGATATCCCATAACACATGGCATCATGCTCAGTACATATATCTGGGGGAAAAGGCAGAAAAGGAGGGACATTTGAAGTGGTGGCATTTGTCTTTCCAAGTAACTGTTCTGTGTGATGAGAGCTTTCCTGGAAATGGCTGAACACCTGCCTTCCTAAGGGGAAGCAGTGAATTAATTCCTTGCTTTGTTTTGCTTATGTGCACAGCTTTTACATTACTTATTAAACTGTCTTCATATCAGTCCATGGTTTTCTCACTTCCATCCTTCTGATTTTCTCCCCACCAGAAATTTCCACAGTTCCCAACTACATTAAATGCCAGAAAATTCCTGTAGTCTTACAGATGCCCAGAAACATAGCAGTATTGACTCTGGTGAATAATTGCTTTTTCATTTAAAAGCTGTTTTTACTATTATTCATACTTTATGTAAACTGAATAGATAAATGAATATACAGTGTGTACTTATTGCTACATTAATTTATATGTCAATAATATCACCTGTTAAACATTTAAGTTATGAGCTCTAATTTCTCAATCATCAGAGATTTTTTGAAAAGAATCATCCATATTAAGTCCTTTCATATTCACGAGAACAACTATTGAATTGTTCTTGACATTATAATGAACATATCCTGATCATCTTCTGAATAGTGCTATCTTTTATCCTGACAATAATTATTTGTAATATCAAGTTCCAAAGCCATTGATTTTACAAAATTAAACCACTTGTTCCCTCTCTTTCCTTTGGTTATATTTGAGACATACTGTAATTCATCAGTCTTTACTGTAATTTCTTCAGGGTTAAGTAGTACTAACTGCAAAGACTACAGAAGGTCAAGAAAAAAAACTAAATTCTGAGATCAGCATCTAAATATGTAATTCTGTTTGTGTAAAATAAAATACAAGGTATTATTGCATAGTAAATTTTTACAATTTTTTTTTAGTCTACATGATATCTTAACAGTTTAATCAAAACTCAACAAAACAGTTATGATGGTGCTAACACTGACAGTCTGAATTACCTAATTACTATGAAATGTCTCTCTTAAACATTGTTGCATTGAAAGGTTTACTGTCCTAGTATCTCTTATGTTCCCTTTCTGTTGCATTCACCATTGGACTGTTCCTGTATACTGATAAAAGATTGTGGAGCAAGGGTATGACAAGTTGTGAGCCCAGGAATGCAATCATTGTCATGGTGAGAATTTCTTCTTTCTCTTTGGCTGATGTCAATGATGATAATTTGTCCTTTTCCCACTTAAGTCCATTGTTAACCTCTCTTAATGAATATTGGTTTTTCTCTATTAGTTTGCAGCTCTCTGTTATTCTCAACTTTACTATATACATGGCTAATAACATGTGTTAGATACTTATCTTTTTTTCTTATTGCCCTTTAAAATGAGGTTTTTCCACCTTCTGAATTTACACTGTTACCAGAATTTACCATGCATGAGCGCTTGGTAAATCTAGAGCCTTTTTTCATCTCTGGTATCATCTGGCCCATAGCTTCCAGGTCTCTGTTGTCACCTCAGTCTTGTATTCCTTCACATACATCATAACCTGTGCAGACAATAGGGGAAAGGCTGTGGATGTTGTTTACCTGAGCTTAAGTTAAGCCTTTGACACTGCTTCCCATGACATTATCCCAGAGAAACTGCTCATGCTTACACAGGTGTATTGTTTGCTGGGTAAAAAACAGGCTGAACGACAAAACCTAGACAGTGGTAGGGGAAGGGCTTAAATTCAGTTGGCTGGTCAATGATGATGAGCTCTCAAGGTCTCTTTACTGTGGCTAGTTCTCTTTAAAACCTTTAACAATGATCTGGATGAGGGAATTGAGTACACTCTCAGTCTATTCGAAGATCAAAGGAGGTTGTGTTGGGGTGTTGATGTGTCGGAGGGTAGAAGTGCTCTACGGAAGATTATGGAGAGGCTGGATTGATGGCCAGAGGCCAACTGCAAGACACTCATCAAGATCAAGCGCCAGATCCTGCACTCGGGTCGCATCAAACCCATGCAGTGCTACAGGATGGGGACAGAGCAGTTGGAAAGTGGCCCAGCAGGAAAAGACCTGGGAGTGTTGGACAGCTGGGTAAACATGAGCCAGCCTGTGCCCAGTGGCCAAGGAGGTCGATGACATCCTGGCCTGTATCACAGAAAGTGTGGCCAGCAAGATCAGAGTAGTGATTGTTCCCCTGTACTCACCACTGGTGAGGCAGTACCTCTAACACTGTGTTCAATTTTGGGCCCCTGTCTTCAAGAACCGTATGGAGGTGCTGTAGCAGGTCCAGACAAGAAAAAAAAGCTGATTAAATGGTCTGAAACACAAGTCTTAAGAGAAGCAACAAAGGGAACTGGGGCTATTTAGGCTGGAGAAAAGGAGGCTCAGGAGAGATTTTCCTGCTATCTGTAACTACCTGAAAGAAGGTTGTGGTGAGGTGGGTGTTAGTCTCTTCCTCAAAGTAACACATGATAGGACAAGAGGAACGGCCTAAAGTTGCACCAGGGGAGGTTTAGATTGGATATTAGGAAAAAAGTCTTTACAGAAAGAGTTATTGAGCTCATTAGAATGAGCTGCTCAGGAAACTGGTGAGTCTCCATCCTTGGACATATTTAAAGGAAATGTAGATGTGGCACGTGGAATGGCATTTAGTGGACTTGGCAGTGTTAGGTTAACAGCTGTGTTCTAATGTTAAGAGTCTTTTCATACCTTAATGATTCTATGACCCTATAATTCTGTTACTCTAGGACCTTAGACAGTTCTTTCAACATAGTGTAGCCAATTAGTATGCATATCACAGATAAAAATAAGACATAAAATACACAATTACACAAAGTTTTAAAAAACATTGCTTTCATCAAAAAATGCAGACTTGAGCCCCTGTTGAAATTCTTTGCCTTTTATACTTATCTTCTATTTTTCTCTTTTCCCATCAACCACAATACTAAGGAATTTTTCACCAAATGCATTGGCAAAATTAACTTGTCAGTACAGCCATCTGACAGAAATTAAGGCTCATTTATACCCTGTTTGACCTCAAGGATTTGCAGCAGAATACATTACAGGACAATTTAACTCTCTGTGATTGATTTTGTCTGACCTTGTATAAATAAAGGAATTAAAATACTAAAAAAAAAACCCAGAAAAGAAAAACACCCCACAGTGGAATTCTTCACTACTTTGTACATCATGTGTGTCAGGTTAAGTCAAAACTTTTTTGTCTGTAATGCAAGTTAACAGCAAGCTTTTTAAAACTGACCTAAGAAACTTTTAATATGGCAGTTGAATCCTACAGAGACAAGAACTCAAAAATATCTGAACATGGTTTAGATTCAAAGAGAAAAATTTATATAATTTTACTGGAAATGGGAAAGTAGAATATAGATATAACCAGTACAGGAAACTTTCTTGAAAAACACGATGCAGGAAGTCTGCAGAAAGAAATCAGGTAAGGTATCTTGTGAATACAGGCATCATTCCTTTCTTTTTTTCTGTTCTGTGTACTTTTATTTTCTCTGCATTGACACCAAACCTGTCCATCATAGCTTAGAATCACCAACTTTGATTCCCAATTTCTATATGAAGAAAGGATTTTCTAATATTACTTTCACAATAACACAGTTCTTCCGCCTACAGTTTAATTAGATCAATGTCATTCATAATTTTCATTCTTCCTCAAAAACGAAATATTTTCATTTTTTTCTATCCTCCATCACAGCAATTGAATTGTGCTAAATTATTTTCCTGTCTGCATATCAAATCTTTCCTTAAAAAAAAGAGCAAAAAACAAAACAAAACAAACACGCTTTCCTCACTCTTTTCTGTAGATACAATGAGAAAACACTTAAGGTGATAATCAGCTTTGTGCCAGGATAAGTTGCAGAGAAACTGCCACTTCTATACCTTCTTAAAAATTTGAGGACTTAAGTGCTTATCCCTGAAACTTTTTGTAAAATTAAGCTATTAATTTTCTTTAATATTTAATGCTATCAACTATTCTGCAGTAAGGATATTTATTGTAAAATCTGTTAATGTCAAAGAAGGCTTGTATTGGGTTTGCATGTCCTGGTTTTTGGCAGCCTGGGGGGCTACCGGGGTGGGTCTTGTTAGAATATGCTAGAAGCTTTTTTAGTGTCCAGGAGAGACAATCCCTGGTAGCTCCAAAGATGGATATACCACTGGTCAAGGCTGGGCCAATTTGAAATTATGGCAATACCTCTGTGATAACAGATTTAAGAAGAAATCAAAAAATGGTGGCACAGTTTTAATTTCAGACAAAGAGTAGAGTGAGATGATGTGAGAAGAACAGCTCTGCAGATGCCAAGATCAGTGCAGAAGGAGGGGGAGGACGGACTCCAGGCACTGGAGCTGAGATATCCCTGCAGCCTGTGGTACAGACCATGGAGAGATAACTGTGCCCTTGCAGCCCATGGAGGACCATGGAGATCCACCTGCACCCTGTGGAGAAGCTCCACACCAGAGCAGCTGGAACAAGTGTACAGGATAATGTAACACTGCTGATAAAAAAAAAAAAAAAAAAAAAAAAGGAAGAACTGGAAAATAAAAAATTAAGTGATGATAAATAATTAATGGTTAAAAAATGGACAGAACAGTTAAAAAGTCATGGTTAGAGTATTAATAAGAAGGAAACTAGCAGGAATGCATAAACAGAATGAGTTGTTGGTCAAAACAAATCACCTTCTTAATAGAAAAACTTGAGGATTATATGTTGAGAAATGGAATAGAAGAACATGATTAAGATTCACACAAGAAAAGAGGGACTAGGAAAAATGGACTAGAGGGACATTTGTGACATGAATATGAATATGAAAATCACCATCAATGAGGGTGGAAGATTAGATTCTTCACTCTCATGCTTTCTTCCAAAGTCGTACCATATTCCATCTTGGTTGGATGAAACAAGTGCTTCTTGCAAAATTTTGTCAACCTAAGCAAGCAACTTTGTATGTGTAGGATTTTGCAGGTAACTAAGAGGCAAATGTACACTCAGAATCCAAAAATGAAGCCGATTTAGGAGAATTAGTTCAAAATGAGCCTGCATTTAATGTCTCTAAGTTCAAGGGTCATAAACAAGAAATTTAAGGTACAAATACGTAATAAAACGCACATATGCAGATAACCATATTCATGAACTCAGAGACATGTTTGACAAAGAGCAAATTCAGGAGCATAGATATATAGGAATATATATTTTTGTTACAGAGTTTCTTGAAACATTGCTGATAACTGGTGTTTGAGCTGAGAACAAAAAAAACCCCAACAAATATTTTGTTAGTCCTTTGTAAACATGGCAACTATTAATTTCATCAGAGAGAAAATACATCCAAAATTTCACTGGCAAATGGGCCTCCTAGAGTCTGAAAAATTATCTAATTACATTTAAAGAAATTTATAGCAAAAGCGATTGACTAAAAGTCTCTAAAATGATTAGGAAAAGAGAAAGAAAGAGCACTTCATTTTCTGATGTGAGTAAAATGAGAATTGTATCTGTCCAGTGTTATGCTGAGTGGGAAAGGTTCCCTTCTCTGTCTCTCTCATCCTTGACTTCTTTCCCTCCTCTCCCAACTCTTCAAGTGTCAATCCTGCACTTACATGAAAAACTTCATATTTACGCATTAAACAAAATGTGCTGTTAATATAGCCACTCTAGTTTGAGTGCTATCAACAGAAAATTAAAAAATGGTTTTAACCCTGGCCTGAGTCAAGGGAGCGGCAAACAGTTTCTTTTCCTGGGAACAAAGAAAGATTTCCAGAGAATGACTACTTTGAAAATCTCATTCATAGCAGGATTGAAAGAAGGTAGCAGCTTCTTATGAGCTAACAGCTGTTTCTTACTCTGTCTAGGCATGGGGATTTGTCCCCATAAGGAAACTCTGTTATCATGGCTGAACGGAAAACTTCTTGATCATGCATTCCCATCCTATGTCCATCAAAGCTATTGTGAACTCTGAACTAGCTGAGGGGAGTGTCCAGTTGATTCAGGACCATTTGAGATTTACTGCTGATTAAACCCATTCTGTTTTTTTGTTTTTTTTTTTACTAATAGTGTGGACACTGCTGAAGGCTCATGGAAAAATTCAGCTCGGATCTTCCCCAGGCTGGGGATCTTTCTCAGAGACAAAACAAGGGAAGGAAGAAAGAACAACATAGGTAAACACCTGGTGTTGACCACCAAGTCGTGTGTCTCATGATATTTTGCAGAAAGCATGCTTTAAAAGCGGTGTTGCCTTCTTTGACCAATGAATCTTTTCTACTTTGTTTTTCACTATCTATCCTATATATATATGCCATGGCTTTTCAATAAATCATCTTTCTGCTTGGAAGAGGTAGCCTGTGTTGCTGCATTATTCGCCGTTCCTAATCAGACAGCGACACTAATAGCTCCCATGCAACTCATCCTTAAGCATGGATGGAATAACCTTGATTTTTAACACTTGCAGCTTCAGATCTGAATATAAGGGAGCTCACCTTAAGAAACTAGTTATGATTCAATTGTTGAAACTAAAAAGTGTTTCCTTTTAAAAATGTAAAGAATCAATGTAAGAAAGGACATACCAGTGGCCTTTGACAGAAAGATCCATATTTTACATAACTTTCCTATAGCAGATTTTCTAGAGCTAATAGAAAGTGCCAATCACTCCAGTATTTCCCATACCTGCTTTGAACCTTGAGATGTAATCATTAAGCTTAGTGCACTGTTCAAACAAATATTAAGATTATGTAGAATGGAGAAATAGGAAGTATTCTGAAACACTGTCATCCTGAGATATGGAAAAGAAGAAAAACCAAGATTTTGCTGTTCTACACACTCAAGAAAAAAAAAGTTAATGTTTTATAATCCTCTACCTAATTTATGCTTTTTTGATTCTTGTTAAGTTTCTGAATGCTGTCCTCAGCAAAATGAACATAATTTTCTTTCAAAGCAATTTAGTATCATAATTAATGGCTGAAATATATTTTGGCATTTCTTGAGAAAAAGAGGAACCCAGAAACTTTTAGGTTACTCATTTTTCTTTAAGATTAAATTTGTTGAAGTTGTATTTGGTTTTGATACAATTTGATTTTCCTAATTAAGAAAATATTTTTTTCTTTTTACTTTTCTTCCAATCATTTGGAGAGAAAGGCAGGCAGAAATGTTTATACTTTTACTTGTTGCCCTTTTCACCAATAAAACCAAAAGAAAATCATTCCTTACCATGAAATGCAGCATGTTTCACAGTAAGTCACAAAATGAAATATCTCACTTTCATATTTACTTTTTGAGTTGGTAGAGTGCACCAGCACTTGGAAGTGCAAATTGCAAAAAATCTGCCACGCTACTTAAAATAATGAAAATGCCAGTAATTTCCATAGCAATAAAAATATTGTTTCACTCTGTTTAAATAAATCAAATTATTGAAAAAAATAGTCATTTTCCTATTAATAATTCTAACATTCAGCTTGTATTTGCATTTTAAGCTGCTTACCAGTTTTCTACTAAATATGCTTCAATGACTTATTTACTACCTTCTTCAAATCATAATGTACAGATGTACAAGGATTACTCTTTTCACCTACTGAGATATAACAATTTTGTCTTGGAACTTAGTGTCTCTTCTAAGCATTCTGTCAAGAAAGTAGATTAGTCCAGGGACATGAAGACATTCAATTAATTATAAGGAAGTAAAAGGGAAAAAAAAAGAAAAAGTTATGTCATCTATAAAGCTTAAATAAAAGGTATATTTGGATATTTCTTTTGTCAGGATCTGATCAGAAGAATAACTAGAATGTAATACAAAACCTTATTCAGTAAACTTGAAACTGACATCCCAAGAGGGAAAGACAATTATGACAAATCTTCCCTTATGTGGCATATTTTAGGTGCAGGAGGAGATGAAATTATGCACAAATTTAATCTTACAGACAAGACCTTAGTGTCATTAGTGGCACATGGAGAAGAAGTGCAGAAGCTCACTTGAATCTCTCACTGTCAAATAGGTTTTGGTATTTCCATGTTCTATTGCAGTCTTTCAAGTTAATCATCTTGATTACTTCTACTCTACCAATTTCAAAAGGTCTGCACTGATTCTTCCTATTACAGAAAATAATCACAAACATGAATATTATTCTAGAGGAGTCTTTTAAATGGCTGAAGAGGTTATAACATACCTAATATATTCGAACAAACTTGTTTCCTTTTAAAAATATCAACAACTATAAAAAAGAATGCAGAACAAATAGTCAGCTATTTGCACAGCGGTAATGTTCTTTTCCACACTAATAAAATATACTTGAATATACTTCAAAAATATGAATTAAGAAATTCTTTTTCCCCCCTGGAAGTTGACAATTCTTCCTGCACTTTCTTTTATAGAAAATATGCCTCACGTTAAAGGGCAAACTGTGGTTGTAGTAAACATGAAGATGAAATTATTTTTTAGCCTTCTTTGTCAGTCGTACCTCTAAGCAGATAGGATGTACATATATTTTTTATACATTTAATCACTTGCATACTCACATTTATATTAAAAAATTAACTGGAACAAAAGGGAAAAACAGGCCTTTAATTTTCACATAATTGAAGTGCAAAGGAAGTTTAAGATAGGAATATAAGGCCTACAGCTTTTCACTGGAGAAATCAATGTGTAAGCATTTTCTCACTGATTTCAGTATCTCATGTGGGTGTTGATCTAGCCAGAAAATCTTTCATTTCTGAACTACTGTACTTCCTAAAAAACTCTGATCTGGAGAAAAGCCATCTGAATCAGCACAAATCTTAAACCCTTGTGGAATTTCACTCCCTGAAGTAGATAAATAAAAATTTAATGTATTTCAGAATCAATATCATTGCAAACTATAAGCCACTTAGAAGATATGTTTAGGAAAAGCTTTTTCTTTTTAGTCCTTTGTGGTTGAAATTCCCAAGATACTGCTAGCAGTTCAATTCCCAATCTCCTAGAAGATCCCATGAGAAACACATGCTGCATTCCAGCTCAAAATCAGATTTTCCCCAAGACTGCTGCCGTATTTTATTTAGCACAGAAGAAAAAGTCAAAACATCAATGAAGCAGCATGTAGTTAGAGTACTTTCCTGTACTTTCATGGCTTAACTGGCTGAAATAAGTTGCTTCCAAATATTTTGTAACAAATGTAATGTTGCCTGGTATTTCAAGAATAAAGCTATGTTTCTGACATAGGACAATTAACTAAACCATTAATAAGGGTGTCCTGGTTTGAAAGACAGGTATCTGCCAATAAAGGCAGAAGCTTCTCTTTGAA
>JANRMJ010130626.1:0-11971 GCA_025584955.1 Alethe diademata | reverse complement strand
TTTCTTTTCTTTTCTTTTCTTTTCTTTTCTTTTCTTTTCTTTTCTTTTCTTTTTTAAGAAATAATTGCCAAAAGGAATAGTATGATATAGGAAAAAATATGTTGTTGTTTCAATTTATCTATGCTTTGCTCCACCAGAGGTTTCCTTCCACAGAGCATTCCTGCTCTGGTGGACTCCCTTCCCAAGCCACTCTTAAAGTGAAGAGAGAAGATTTACTCAGACAAGACAGACAGCAGTGCAACTCCTGGATGTGCTGTGTTAGATAAAACCTGATTTTCTCTCTTACTTGTTTTATGCACTACAAATTTTAAGGGGAGCTGAAATATCCACCCAGGTGTAGATGTGCCAAATGCCTGCCAGAAGGGTCATGGGCAGTGGAGGGTGTGTTGTGAGAATCTGAACATAGCAGGCATGAGTAATGTGCTGAATTTGTGGTGCTCATAGGCAAAACAAGATAGTTTTCCTTTAAAATCAGCTGTAAGGGAAGAAAACTACTTCCATACTGAAACAGTGGACAAATACTTGTGGTGTCTCAGCCAGCTTTGTGTGGTCAGAGACAAATGCTTCAGAGCTCAGAGGGCCCTGAAAAGAGCCCCCAGGGTGTGATAAATCATCTTCCAGAACTGACTTTTACCTCTGACTTCAGAGACAAACAAGGGGGTTTGGGTTTCTTTCTGGCTATGTGCCCATCTCATTGGCTTTTAAACCTGTCACCATCCAGCACCGTGTCAAACACCCAGGGCTCTGGAAGTGGGAGACTCATGGAGAGGAGTTTTTGGGAGGTCTTGGCTCTTCTGGACCAGGCAGAGGGGCTCTACCATGAAATATCTCAAATGATTACAGATGCCTGTGTGTGAGCATATTATCCAATAACTTAACAAAATGGAAGACAAATTCCACCCTAACTGGAGCATTTCAGACAGGCAAAATTACAGACATTAAATAATGCTGTGGTTTATAAGACAACAAATAGGGATGCAGTGTACAGCTAAAATTCAGTATTACAATAATGGATTTTTTTATATATATAAGTAAAATTTTACTTCAAATTTATTTGCATTTTCATTTATTCAAATGGAAGCTATTGTGTAGATTTTACTTACATCCTTAATTAGAGCCACTTCACATTTTGAGCAGTGGAGAACTACTAAACAGTGTGCAGGCAATTTGACCTGAGTATAAACTGCCTGATTTTCCGCTAAGAAAATAGCTGCTTAATTCTCTGTGGGTGACCTTTGTCAGATTCAGTAAAATTGCATTTAGACAGATGAGAAAAGTTTTGCATTAAAAATCTTTCCTGAAGAAAGATTAGACCAGACTTATTCATTTTCTTGGTTCCTAGGCTATTGAAGTGGCTTTTAACTCCCAGTTATTGGTTTTTATTTTTTCAATATGTATTTGCATTTTGAAAATAATTTGCAAAAATATTTATAGATTTATGGACATCATTGAAACGATCTCATGTGAAAAATGGGGGGAAATTCCTGTAAGCCTGGTATAAAGAAAAGAAATAATAAATTCCAGCAGAAGAAAGAAAACACTAACACCTCCACAAGACTGTAGGATGTTTTTTAACCTGAAATGGAGGAATGGGGCTGGAGAAGGGGCTTAAGATTGCAAAGCTTTCTTTCTTTTCTTTCTAGCTTCTTTGTTTTTGCTGGTTATAGCAATAGAAAATACTTCTAAGGAATCTTTCTGGCTTGCTTCACCAAACTCACTGAACTTCTCATTAACATTTTCTAAATTACACAAACTATGACAATTTATAATAGCAAGCGAAGATTTAAAATAAATGTAGAATAAATAACCCTGTTCTTCATCTTTGCAAATATTTCCTGCTGTGCTGTGGAATTTGCTCTGTTCCAGCTTCATGGAACATGAGCAAGAAACTGTCTCTATTTATTTACCTTTTATCTCAAAGTTACAGCATTTGACAGAATCTTGTTACATGACCTATAGCAAAATAGTTGGGGCTAGATTTTCAAGTGCTCAGCACCTTATGTTCCACTACAGTCTTTTACACCCTTTCCAAAAAGCAAAAGGGTTTTATCCATGAATAACTCACTGTTATGTTATGATGAAAAGTTGTTCTTTCAGGAAAAACTATAAGAAAATCACTTGAAAAAAAAAAGGGGGAGGGAGCTGGTTCTGGAAAGTTTCACCTAGAGGGAAAGATTTGCAGCAAAAATGTAGCTCTTTTTGGATTTGTACACATTCCCCATAGACTCATTAGTGTCAGTTGAAGAGATCCTGGATAGGCTATATCTCTTGAAGCCCCAATTTTTTGCTTGCTAGTGTTTGGGAGGATGGAAAGTTGTACTACAGGAGTTTATGAACCTTGATATATACTAGCAGATAATACTTCACCTCAGGTCATGGCCTATCAAAAGGGAAGGTGAAAGGAAAGAATTATTTTCTCCACAAGTTTCAACAACTTCCTTTTGAAGAAAAAATCATTCCTTTACTTCAGAGTTTTGTGGGGGAAATATAAATAATTTACATAGTGGTTTCAACTGGAAATAAAAATACTCTTGATATACAATGAAATACTGTGTTGCTGAGGGCTGTAGAAAACCACAACCAAACGGTCTGCATTCCTAGAGAAAATGTGGAACTATTTAGGCAATTCAAATGCAGAAATCCCTCCCCACCTCCCTATTGCTTGTTGCTCTTCCCTCCTGCCTGTGCACAATTCCTGTAATTTGCCTTATACTTGGATTGTGTACTCAGCTTGCAGGGACACAGAGCTTACAGGGTGTGTAGAACTGCAGAGGATTGCTCTGTGGTTGTGGTCACTATGGACTACACTAATTAGAAAGGCACAAAATAATTTAGCAAGCTGTGAAATGTGTACAGCCAAACATATCTGTCCCAATGGTATACTACAAGAATTAATTTATTTATTCAGTTCAGTGTGTTAAAAACTGCTCTTATAAGAGATGCTACATAAGACCTAAAAATTAGCCATTTATTATTTATGTTACCTCAGTTTATTACATGTGGACAGAAAACAGATAATGAAAGCCTGATTCTTTAAGCTTGGCATTGCTCAGTTTGCACTTTAGGCAGTTTTTGCAGATTCCCTCGATGTATTTGTAAGCACGAAGAAATTGTCACATAGAAACAGATCAATGGACTAGCTGGGACAAGTAGCTGTCTTTAAGTTTTCAGTACAGCTGCTTCAGAAGAAGCAAAATTATTGCAGTGAATCTGATTGTGCGGTGTGAGATGTTGCAGGGCAATTTTGCCTAACCTCAGCAGGTCATGCTATTCCTTAAAAATAGATTGCATAGCTCTTAGAGTTGTACTCTTGTAGTTGTACCACTGTTCTTTGTGTTTATGGCATGATCCAGGTCTATTCTTAAACCTACAAAGCTACCCAGTGGTATTGACACACCACACTCCTATAGCAACAAATTACAATGGCGAGTTATCCTGTTTTCACTTGAACACATTATTCTTTGAGCAATTTTTTTAAAAGGACATGCTTTTGAATAGAATTTCCTCCTCTTCCTGATTTTTTTTTTTTTTGTTTACTTCGTGGGAAAATGGAAAAAGGAGAATCTCAGTGTGTCTTTTATGCACATTCTTCTGCAGGATCCTCCTGACTGGAAGTTCACTACATTTCCCCCACACATCTCTGCTAAAGTTCAGAAACTCAGCAGCAGGAAGTTCCTTTTGATCCTGAGCACAACTTTCTAATTGCCCTGAACTACTTCACTATGGAACAGCTGATGGAGACAAACTGATTGGAGACAAGCAGAGGAATGGATTTGCAATGCCAAACTCATGTTACCTCAGCCAGATGTGACACTGGGTCTCCTGGGCTGCAGCTTGAATGCATTATCTTGGTCTTGAGAGAAGTCAATGTTCTACATCTCCATGGAATATTCTTCACAGCCATCTTTTTAATATGCTCTGAATTTTCTCCTTGCTGTTGACTTTGTTAAAGCCTTTGCCTGGATGCTTTTTGGCAAGCCCATTAAATTTGTCTTTTAAGGGACTTCCTGTGTATTTCCTGGTGAGCATCCTTCCTGTCCCAGAGAGGCTGGCACATGCTTAGCCTCATGTTCCTCCCTAGCCCCTGCCACTACATCTCCTACTCCCCAGACTCCTTTTCATGTGACAGACAGAGGGGCCACTGCTAAAGTTCATCTGTGTGAAGATGAATTACTTGAGTGTGTCATCAACCAAGGTCATTTAACAGCATACCACAACAATACATTATCAGAGGAGTGGTATTTTCATGATATATTGCTGGAGTTCATCAGAGAAATGCAAAATGGCAGAAAGGCTGTACATATGATGATCCTTATGAATGCAAACAAGCAAGGGCATGTCTTCAGCCAACTGAAATCTGGGGATCTCAGCAGGTTTTATCAAGACTAATGGAGGGTTATTTTATGGATTTCTCTATGCACCCACATAGACATATTCCCTTTTGTACTGTCTCCCTGTCCTGTCCTGTTCATGTGTTATAGTTCTCATTAAAATTATTCCAGAATCTTGGTTCTGCTACTAAAAGTCATATGTTTGTGGGACTGCACTAATTTCTTCAGCAATGCACAGTGAAGACTCGAAGAAGCCAAGGGAGCAAACATCTCTGATATTTGCACCACTCAACACTACAGATTTCTGATGAACTGAGACCTTGACAACTAAGAGTGGTATTAGTCTTTACATTCTGAAAAAGACAAAATTATGTGCAAAATCAGCTTTAGATTGTCTTTTTCGCCTGTAAAGCCTGGCTTGTTGCTTCCAGAGGAACAGTAGGGATTGTGTCTCTCCCTGAGGCAGAGACTTCACTTGTCCATCATTCTCCCTCTGTCATCTCCCCATGGGTGCCTTTCCTTCTGTCTGTCCTTCCTAGTCCCACAACAGACAGGGCACCATTCCCATTATATAGCTGTACCCCATTGAACCCCCTCTTCTGAAATAGCTAAGGTATCTATGCAACTGCCTGGAAAATCAGAGCTCAATCACTCCAGGCATCATCTCTGTGTTCACATGGCTACGGGAAGAAAGAGTAGAGTGATTCCTGTAACTGCAAATTAAGTCTTTGGACTTATGCCAGTGTCATTCAGGCTTGAAGGAAAAGAAGAACAAAATAAATAAGAGCAACTAATTTTCAGGGTTGACTCAATACACAATGTTTTTCAAAAATTTTTATTCCCATTTAAGGAGTCTGGAGCTTGGCTATGAAACAATCTCTTCTTCTACTGCTACATAAAAGGTGTCTATTTTCTTTAGGTAGTTTTGGCACCCAGACCACCACAGTAAGACCCTTGGTTAGCACAAAATAACGCTCCATATGAAACAGGAGGCATAATCACTGGATTATAAGAATAGCTTCCTCACCAAAAGCTCCACAGTAAGGAGGTTTTCTTGAAGTCAGATTGTAAAGCAGGAGGAAAAGGCACTCTGACTCACAGTGTGGAACCAAAATCAGCCTTATGTTTCTAGCAATATTTGAAAGACATTATCTGATTATTCTTTACTGCTTTCCTGCAATTTATCAGAAATAATCTTGTTGTCACTTTGCCCTTACAATGTCTGTTTTGATTTACCTGACCACAGTGTAAATCCAGCATATAGCCTCTGAAGTCAGTGCAAGCACACTGAAGCAAAATGAGAGGGAGTTAAGAACTAGACCTTCTATTTGTACATTCCACATAATTTTAGAAAGATTCCCATGATTCAAAATATTCTGTCTCATTTATGCATAGATATCTTTTCAAAGCTTATTACAGGATAACTGTTGAATCTGTTTAACCAGCTTCCATAGCATCAGGAGGTACACTTTGATGTACTTCTTTGATGTTCAAGAGGAAGGGCTTTACCATTTTATGAGACATCATGACTGGACTTCAACAAGCTTTGTGTTCATGCAAAATCCCTCAGCTGATATCCTTTCAATTTTGCACCTTTCCTACACATGAAAAAAAAAATGTTACTTTTATAGTGCATGCACAAACAGATGTGAAGGTTAATTGTAGACATACAAACACAATAAGAAACAGTCTGATATTTTCAGTGCTCTGTCTGTCCCTTTGCATTTGTGAAAAGCCCCGAACATCTTCTTCTAATGCCTGTTAAATCAGCTCCTCTGCTGATGTAAATTGGTCTTACTCTATTGACTTCAATGGGACTATGCCAATATGCACTGGCAGAGAGTTCTCCATCATGCCTAGGTCTATAATTAATTCCGACTATTGCTTTTTCACTCTCATATATTACTTTTTCAGAGCTTAAGGTCAATAGAACACCCTCTTTTTAATGCCTTACACACAATAATAAATAAGCCAATAAGATAATAGTACTTCCAGAACACTGAGCAGAGATTATAATAAACTAGTGGATTATGAAGATGTTTGAATCCATCATTTTAGATGCTAGCAAAACAACAAGTTCAAAAGACAAGTACATTTTATGCAGTTTAAGTATTTTGAGATCATGAATCACCAAGTTTAAATATTACAGCTCAAAATGCTTTTGAGCCTGTTCTCAAGAAATATTCATCATGTTCTAACTTGACTTTTTAATTTCTTATTGAACAGATTAGTCCTTAAAAAAGATTTCCCCATTCTAATTATGGGTACCCATCTAAAAACAAATAGCATCAGAAGAATGCTGGTGATCTGTTAACAACTTCCTCTTAGAAGGTTAAATTTGTTCAAAGATAGATCTGTTTATCTAGTATATATTCTCCTTTAAACTGGCAAATCAGAAAAACTGATTGGGAAAAAATTGTGGCTGATAAGGTTTTGAGTAGCATGACCACTAACATTTCCCTGAGAGAGACAACCATGCTAAGGCAAGAGGCTGAATTTGGGTGGGTGGGATGCTGCTCCTTCAGAACCAGAGAATCTATCTTGCTGGTCCACACCCCTTCACCCTGGGAGACCTCTGAATTTCATTGTCATAGGAAGCTCAGTGGCCTTGCCATACCAGAGTTCTCCTTTAAGAAAGAAGAACAAACATATGGGAGAGTATTTCCAGCTGGGCTGCCCAACAAACATAAACATTTCCTCCCGTGGAGCTCTTCTGTTGTGGACTTCAGATTTCTTCAGAAACACTGGACAGGACTAACCAGAGACATTAGTCAGACTTTGAATTTGCTTTTTCTCCCCAAAATGCCATTAGTGACCATCATAATTCAAGCAAGTGTATCTGTATTTTTGATTTATTTATACTTAACATGATATTGCATTACTTGTCAAGAGGGCAACATAATACTTCATTGTAAATGGATCGGCAAGAAAAATATTTTTACTATGTCATGAATTGTTGATGGCTTCCTCCGTCAAAGCTGACATCTGGAAGTTTAATATAGCAGTATGTTGCCAACAGCATTTACACTCCATAATGACCTTTTTTCAATTTGAAAAGCGGTAGGCCATATTAAGATTAGCTACATCTGGTGCCCAAGGGAAAAAAATCCTAATTTGGGGGAAAAAAAAAAAAAAGAAAAAAACAATGAATTTAAGGTGTTTGTTGTTGCCTGTGCAAAGAGTCTGTTCTATTTTCTTTTAAAATGTGTGCATGATGTTGGCAACAGTGGCAACAAGATGGAGGAAGATACTTGGCCAAACATACACTGATGGTGTAAATGTATCTTTATGCAATAGCACATGCAATGCAATACAATATAAAAATCTGCACTGGAGTAAGTAGGTTGCATGTACTCTGTGAATGAACAGGTGCAATTTCTGAGGTAAGCAAAATCCAGTAGTTCTTCCTGGCTGTGTGAATACATACAGCATAAAGAGAATGCAGAAGAAGCAGATTTTATCAGCTTTACAGAGGAAAATCAGTTTCTAAAAGCAATATATTGAACCGGCTGACAGCAGCCAGCCAGCCAGCCAGCCCTTGGCTGTAGGTGTTCAGCTGATTAAACATACCTGCCTACAGCAGAGATATCTATACTTGAGCACCTTCTGGTTTCCTTTACAATCAAACAAGATCTAGTCAGCTGGTTTACTGTGTTCAACTCTGCTCCTCTTAAGGAGCAGTAGAAAATTTCTCCGCATGACGGGAGAGTTGTTACCCACATTTCTACCTATGTTTACCAACTATTGAAATCTGTATTGGTTTAATAGTTGCTGGTCACAATGTTGATTTGTTTGCTCTTGCAGTTGTTTGGCTTGTTTTCAGAATTCCAAAGAAAATTAGAACTCTATCTCAGCTGAAGCCAGGACAAAAAGTGTTCAGAGCTGCTGAGTTTTTACACAATTTAGTGTAGACTTGAACTCCTATCTCTCTGAAGCTCTGGGGAGGGGAAATTCATCTGCTTGCTGAGGGGTTGGATACTGAACATAGCAGGATGAAATATCCTGGTGCAGCAAATGGATATTCTGGGGTTTTCAATGGCTTCTAAATACTTTTGTGTAGCCACTTGAATTTTACCTTTAAGAAAATGAGGCAAAAGAAATGTTCTTTCTGACATTTTTCTCTTTCTCCTAAAATATGTTTAAAAAACAAAAAATATTTTTGACAGCAACTATACATTCATCCTAGTTTGTCTTAAAAGATCACTTCTTCCCTGAACCATGAGAATTAAATGCATAAGCCCTTTCATAGCAAGATATGCTGAAGATTAAAGAAATAACTATTTTTCATAATTCACATATAGCAGGAGTGAAAAATAATCTGTTATTATCTAGAGCAAAGAAAGTAATTTTTATCCAGACATGAATACTTAATCATTAGACCAAGTGATGTTGCCCATATTAATACAGACAAAATAAATCAGCCTTCAATTCTACTGCAGCCCTTAAAATAAAAGGAAGATAAATCATCTGTTTGCCATAATGACAAAGATCTTTAAGGGAATGAGTGTGCAGTGGCTATCTCCCAAAATTAGAAAGGAGGATTAGTTGGATTATGATAGGACAAATTAATTATACAGGTTTTGCTGATACCTGCTGGTCTGCCAAAGCAACATGATAGAAGGACATTTTCTTGGGTTTGAGGGTATAGACAGGCTGGACTTTATTCTGTGCCTTTTTTTTCCTTCTCAAAACAAAATGTCCTGGAGCAGTGTGACAAAACATTATTTTCTGAGGTCTCAAAGTCCTGCTCAGTGCTATGGTTCACATGGTAGCTCATCAGCATCAATCAAAGAAAAGGGCTTCCAGTAATCTTAAAGTCAAACCCAAATAAAAGATACCTTATTCTGGCACTCAGTGGTAAATGTATAGGTCACCTCCTTCACCAGCAGACAGCCTGGGTGAGGGGATGGGTTCAGCAGCCATGCAGGAGATGAATATAAATGTGTTTGTTTGTGGGGATTTTTACCAAAATTCATGTTTATATTATTCCACCTTACTGATAGAGGGGATCAGGAATTCACTGGAAAGTGGATTTCATGGAATTGTTTTGTTTTGCTCCTCTTGTGAGTCACACATCAGGAATATTAATGTCTTGGAAACAGTGTTCTTTAAATGCTTGTGGAACCAAATGAAATCATAACTTGGTACCTACTGTTCATGCACCCAAGTAGTCAAAAGGTTAATGCATATTCTTGATGTATTTGTTTTCAAATTTGGCTGGGGATGCATTGCAAGCTTGCCAAATATATCTTCCAGATACAAACTGAGAGCCTCCATGGATGCTTTAATCATTTTCATATATAGAGAGACCAAATATAATATGTTGTTTTTCCTCTGTGTTCTTTGCCAGGCATAGTCCAATCAGACTGAAGAGTATAGCGCAAACCATCAGTGAATCTCTAATGTGTCATTTCAACCACATCTGACACTTACAATTTTCAGCAAATAGATCCAGCTATAGCAGTAGAAGGTTTGGCTGCAGATCATGGTGCCACACAGGCATGCACACACCCAGCAGAGGTGTGTGTGAAATTAAATATATTGCATGTTCTGTTCAAACTTTTCTAGAAGAAAAATATATATAAAGTTAACTTTATGGAAGGAGATTGAGAGATCTCTATGAAGGGAATATGCCTACCACATTTATAGTGAAGGTTGTGAACTTTTAGAGAAGTAACATCCTCAATGTAGAGCTCCCTTCAGTTATTTTGGTGTATCTTGATCATGATGAAGAGAGATGAAAAGTCATGAGAATGGGAAATACCTCATGCATGTCCACTTACTACTCTGCTGAGGATCAGATCAGATCAGATACTGCTAAATTTGAACCTACCTCTGTAGAACCCTTTTTATCTGTGTTCATAAAGTACCTGCAACAGTGCTTCTTTGCAATGAAGTGGTTCCTTTTATTAAACAAGAGCCTGACAGGAAAAGACAGTTCTGGGAAAACAGAGACAGCCCAGCGATGGAAGTTTCAGGCTGGACTGAGGAAATATTTTGAATTCGTGCCATGGATGGAAAGTCAATAGATTAATACAACAGGATAATAGTGAAGAAGAATTCTACAAAACATTCTTAGTTGATGCAAAATGCTTCTAGACAAGGTGCGAGAGCAAACTGCCAAAATATCAGGAAAATCGTAGTTTTTTTAATCAGGTAAACATTGCCACGTGGGTAAGATCCAAAGTGAATACATGCTTGCATATGTATATGAAATCAATCATACCATTTTATCTAATTTATACTTACACTGATTAAAATTAATGCTTCTGCAGTATTTTGATCATGCACAAAAAATATAACGGGTTCACAGAGCACAATGCAGCAGAGTTGTTTAAGGTAATCTGTGAGTTTAAACATATTTATAGTAGTAAAAATCCAAACAGCCTACAAGCATGCAAAAATAATAGTGAGGAACTTAATGTATGAAGGTTATTTTTTCTTGCAGTATCTAAACTAAGCTTGCCATGCCTACATATGCTTAGGAAGAGAGATGCCATTAGAAAAGAGAGAAGAAACATTAAAGAAAAGTAGCTAGCCAAGGAAGAATTAATACCACAAATAATTTCATTATTAAGCCTCAAAATATTTGGACCTTAAGTATTTTTCATTACATTGAAGGGTTAATCATCAAAAGACCGAAGGGGAACTTGAAGGGCTTCTGCTGCTGAAAGAGGAATCTGGTACAATTTAACTTCACAGAGTTTGTTCTTAGTTATTTCTAAGAGATTAGTTAGAAACACTCCTATTACAGTCTTTGGGGAATTTTAGCAGAGTGGAACCAAAGAGCTGCCTTGAGCAATTCACTAACTTCAGAAGAGCTCAGCAGATAACAAGGACTCAGGGGTTAGACCTTTGCCCTGTAAGAAAAGGAAGAATATTTGGGATCAACTTGCATGCTTAGCAAAAATGTGCCAGGGACTCTTCCTCGTAAGGAAAGGAAAGGAGAGTGTGACCTCTGCCCATATACTAATTAGTGTTTTGTGTTTCCTTAAATTAGACTTCAACTTTGTTGAAAAATATGTACATTTATGATATTTATTACAAAGTAGCATTTATATATGAATACTGCCCTCACAGTTTTTTCTCACCCTTCAACTCCTACATCTCTGCTTCAGGACTACATTTATGTTTTATCACTGTAAGCATAAGATTTGACTTCTAGA
Source organism: Alethe diademata (assembly GCA_025584955.1). Classification (NCBI taxonomy): domain Eukaryota; kingdom Metazoa; phylum Chordata; class Aves; order Passeriformes; family Muscicapidae; genus Alethe; species Alethe diademata. The sequence goes on along the minus strand of JANRMJ010130626.1, from coordinate 474 downwards.
TCCACAAAGAATTTAATTTTCTAGCTCTCAACAAAACTGTGAGCATAAAACTTTGTTCCGCCTTTGAAAAAACCTTCTGCAGTTTATTTTTGTCTTATGTATTTGTGAGAAAGTTGTGCACTTATAAGAAAACAGGAAAGTAACTGTAAAAGAAACTGATTTCCACTGGGAGCTAGTTAATTTACAAAACACTGATATCTTAATGAGAGTTATTTTTTTCTTTCTTTAATTATGACTTCTGAATTTGCAAAGAAAATATGTGGTGATTTTTTGTTTGTTTTCTTTGAGGGCAGTTGATTGGGTTCTTTGGTTGGTTTTGTTGTTGTTGTATATTATTTTCTTTATTTGGGGGGGATGGTGTGGTGTAATAGCTGCTCTTTTTTTGTTATTCTTCTTTCCGAGATGGTAATTCAATTCACACACTGGAATGGAATGGAATGGAATGGAATGGAATGGAATGGAATGGAATGGAAT
>JANRMJ010129810.1:0-12035 GCA_025584955.1 Alethe diademata | reverse complement strand
AGAAAAGAAAAGAAAAGAAAAGAAAAGAAAAGAAAAGAAAAGAAAAGAAAAGAGGAGAAAATTTAACCACTAAAGAAATGTAAGAAAAATAAATTCACAACATTATATTAACACTGAAAATAATCTGAAGTACTGAAATTTTCATACAGTTTTCCATTCTGCTTCCATGTCATTGCTGTGTTACTATATTTGCTTTCCATATCACCCTCTTTGTTGTTTAATCTACAACAGTTGCATCTCGTCCACATGCTATTATCACACTGTGTTAGCTGTGCCCCTATAACAAACAAAACTATATTCCTGTCTCCTCTGAACTGCATTCTAGGGCTGGACATCACAACCTCCTGCACTTGCATGTCATCCCTGTGACACATTCTCCTCCCATGGAAATGTTCTAAAAAAGTGTTTCTTCATAACAGCAAGAAAACAACAGTAACCAAATAAAAAGAAAAACTGAAAAAAGAAAAGAAAGTGTATAATCTGCCCTAAATTTAGAATGACTTATTTGGTTAACTCCAGATTTCTCTTCAAAACACAGGTTTTGATAAAGATGTATCATGTAAGCTATGAAGAGACTGCTTCTGTGTGGGGCAATTCAGAAACGCAGGTTTAGAAATCAAGCTTGTAATGGGAAAGGTACTTAACTCTAAAATGAAGAGCCTGAAGTAAACTAGGGAGTTCCTTCAAAATGACAGATTTACAATTCCAAAATAGTACATTTCAATTTCTCTGACAGAATTTGCAAAGGCTTTACCTGCTGGCACTGATTTTGATGTCAAATGTCAGGCTGTTAGGATCACCATTAGTTTTCATTCCCAGTAAGCTTCTTTTCCATTACTTTTTGCATACAACTACAAAAAACTTATTACTGAGTAGATCTAACTGCTAACCACTTACTCAGAGCTGAAAGCAGCAATCTGTTATGAATCATTCTGTGCATATTAGAAGACAATGAGTTCTTTCACATCTACTGGTTTAATTCTTTCTTTCTAGATAATATCCCTTATTTCAATTACAATATTTATCTTTTGAAGGCAACTTACCCTCCCCCTAATTGCAGTATTCCTAGAAACACCTGGCACTTTTTTCCTTCATACTTTATAGCTCAGTATGAAAAATATCATCCTTAAATCTTTGCTATCTCATGGGCCACAACCCTGGAGAAGGTAAATATTTTTGCCTAGACCATAATTTACTGTCCACACAAACCTGACCTACGACAGATATGGCATTCCCATTTTTAAGTCCTTTGCAGAGTATCCAAGATGCGGCGTTGTATTTTCTAAGGGCAGATGCTGATTTTGAGTTGAAGTCTCCAGTTACAATGCAACAATTCCCTAAAATGAGGCAGCTCAATCATCCAGCTGCAATGTGGCTGTGCCTTCAGTGAATAGCATGTCTGAGGATTTTGCTTAGAGACAGGAGAAGTTCAAGCTAAAGGACGAAAACCAAGTCAGCCATATCATGAGGAAAAGCCTTCTTTCAACCAGGGAGTGGGCAAATATTGAGATCGGGGGCATGCTACCCCGATTGTGGAAATAAAGGAAAAAAGTTTTTTTTTTTCTAAATGATCCCTTTGGGTTCCTTCAAATTCAGGATATGAATTTGATTCTATGATTCCATAAACACTGTAATTTACTCACATTAGCTTATTCTTTAGGAAAGGATCTTCTGCATTATCTACATCCTGCCATTTGCTTAGAGAAACATCAACAGCATTGAGCTTCCTCCTGAATTTCCCTTCTCATGTCAAGAATGAGAGTTGCTTCACACAGCAGCTCAGCCCTGGGAGAGTTGTACTGAGGAAATTTGGGGCAAAGAAAGGAATAATTGCCTCTGCTCAACACCAACACAAAACCATTCTTTTACATATTTGCTTGAGAAACCAAAACATTTCAGAAATATCAGATCATGTTTCAGTTATTGGAATTGTACTAAACAGTAAAAATGAATTATTATGTTCCTTTTGTTTAGAAAGCTGATCTTTGTTTAATGTTTTCCTTTGGAAACAACCATCTCCCCACTTGTCCCTTCTTTCTAAAATTGCCTTAGGGATTGCTTGATGTCTTGGTGAATTTCCAGTTTTTATGTCTTCTCTAGCCAGACCTCATCCAAAAAGTCCTCTAATTATAGTCTTAGTTCACTCAGAGTTACCATAAATGTAAATCTCAATATATAAAGCCCAGCATCTTGTGCCTCTATAAAATGATTGTTATCCAATATAGTGCTTTGCCTTTCATATAATTTTTCTAATATCAGTTCCACCTACCATACTCAGATATTATTTGTTTAAATATTAGTCTCATGTTACATTAAAAAAAAATTCCCATTGCAAACATTATTAGCAAAATAATTGTTGGGGGCAGTTCAAAACGGCCCTGTGCTTATGAAAAGCCTGTAGCTGGTTTGGATACATATACTGGTAAACTGAAAAGAAAGGATCAGAGAGAAGAAAAGGTGAAATCTGGTGAGGCATGGATGGATATTGATTTTAAAAGAGCTCTTATTCCACAGTTACTGACCATCTATTTGTCTTCTCCCTTTTCCTGAATTGTATTTACTGCTACACATGGTCTTTCCTCAAGCATTACAGGGAAGCAATAAGTGTATGGACGAAATAATAAAGAACACAAGAGTATTAAAAAGGTCTCATCTAAAGAGAAATTAAAGTGCTGGCAAACATAGGGTCAAATTCCCCTATTAATATTAGCAGTGAAGCTTATTGAAAATCATTGCAGATACAGTAACAAAATAGAAGAAAATGTGCCCTTAAAAGCTGGCAAAAGCCATGTGCTGCGTAATGCAGGGACCTGCTTTTGTTTTCAATTCAATAATTTACTTTCTGAAAAGAAGCAACTTATGAGGAGACTCAGTGCCATTGCAGTGATGTCTGCCGACAATAATAAAACATATATAGTATCCCCAAAACTCCTTTCTGGATCATCAAAGTACATAATAAATCACACATCACAAATGTTGCTTTACCCAAATACTTCTATGCTTGTGTAAGCTGCAAACAGACTGGACCTGTCAATACTTCCATTAGAAGGGATATCTAATACAAAAAAAAAAAGAATTATTGAGATACTTTTTATTTAAACAAGTATAAATAAAACCCCTAAAATTTTAAAAATGAGAAACCATTTTTGAGCTACTATAACAAAGCTAGCGAAATTATATCATGAGTTCACATTTTATTAATGCAATAAAGGACTAACAGACATCCTGAACGAGCCAGCAAAACCAAAACTCAAGCACATATGAAGCACAATACATTAAATAGGCACCAAGTTATTAAAACATAGGAAGCAAGGATTAAAAGGAGCATGTCTTCCATTCTTACACAAGCATCAGTTATAAATCATTTCTCTCCAAACAGAAATGTTTCTTAGTCAAATAAAGAAAAAAAGGAAAAAAAAAAGAAAAAGCAAAGGTCTAACTGCCATGTATACTCAATTTATATGTCATGTCTTATTAGAACCCAATAAGAGGAACGTCTGTTTTCCTCCTTTGGTTGAGCCATCACATTTGTCAAAATTTTATGATAATTCATTCCATCATTCCTCAGACATTTAAATGACAGACAGTCACCGGGAAAAAAAAAACCCGCTGTAATCCTACTATTCATGTTAAACTGCCTCTAGAGATTTTTTTAAAGTACACCACATCATGGTAGAAGCAGAGCCCCAAACTTCTCAATTTCACTTATGATTTGCTGCCTTTTTGGAAAATGGCAATAAATTGGCTCTCTACTATTCTTGACCTCTTGACTTTTGAACTCGGCTGTCCATGCCTTAACTTTGCTTGTTTAAGTCAGCAGCTATCGTATCACTCTGATCCTCTCCCAGAGGGTCTGGAGATTTAGGTTTCCTGAACGGTTAAGCTCCCCCTCTAGTGTTCACTGCTCATCACATTATTCCTCCAAGAAGGGAAGAGACACATCACTTCAGTCACTTCATAACTTCTCACAGAGATAGTTTCTTCTCATTTATAGCTTGACTTTAATGGCGGTAGCAGGGAAAGGTAAACCGAAACCTTTAAATGTGTTTTTATTTGGCTTCTTTCTGCTAATTTTGTAAGAAAAAAATAGAAAATGCCAATTAAGATCTAGCCTGAAATTAGTGTAAAAAATGTCTGATATTTCAGAAAAAAAATGAAAAAAAATCTACTGGCTTGCAAAATATCTGAAATAATTAGGGTTTAGAAGGCAAAAAATAGTATATTATGACCTCTGGAAAGCATCTATTTGTTCATAGGTGAGTGAGTTAATAACTAAAAATCAGGTGAGAGAAATCTTCATCTAAGCGCTCATTTCTAATGAAATATGGGAAGGGGTTTCTCACTTATCTCTTTCTTTATTGCTAGTGATCTGCAAAATACATCCTTTCTTGAAGGTCAACATATTCATACATATACACACACATTGAGGATTTGGATTGTTTCATTCATGAAACAAAATCTAAATGAAATAATTTAGTTATAATAATCAAAATCTGGAAACCTGAAAGTTTAAAAGTTCCATGTCTTTGCTAAACACAGCCTTGGAACCGCTTCTAGACACAATCCAGAATTCATTGTACTGTGAAACACTGAAAAAAATAAACCCTGCATTTCAAATGCAAGTACACCAGCATATCATCTGTAAATCTGATTTGATTTAATTTCAAATGCATGGTGTTTTATTAAAGCAACAAATGTAAAAGCAGCCCTGGCCTTTGATTCCCTCTTTGCAAATACAGAACATAAAAAAAACCCCAAACAAAACAAACTCTTCACCAAATATTATTAAAAATTCAAAGCACAAATGATAATCTGTGTCAGGAAATATTTAGGGCTTTATTAGCCTGGATAACTTTTCTTAACTGGTATCTACCTGTGATTTATATATGCAATATTTCTCTTGTAGCAGCTATTGTTTAACTGTGCAGAAATAAGAAAAAGTTAAACAGATGTCAGCTAAAAACCCACTGGTTTTATTTTAGATATAAAAAGATATATTGAAGGATCTTCAAGTAAAATTCTGACGGAGCATTTTCCATTGTTCTAATGACTCTCTTGGTAAAAAAAAAGCTTTTGAAAACTATGCTCATTGGGGCAAATTTTTTTCAGAAGAAAAACAGAAATAATACTGTGTTTGATAACATCTAGATGACCTGTTTAACTTTTGCCTTTTCAACATGGCTTTTCTTCTTTTTTCCCCCTCAATATTAAATATTTGCAGCCTGCAAAATTCGAAGTAAAAATGTAAAATTTATCTGAACCAAATCAGCCACTTTAATGGATTTAATATTTTTTTCTCACTATATTCTTCCATGAACAATTTCAAAATCTGGATTTTTCATTCCAAGTCACATTGAAAACTTTAACTCCCTCATGCAACAGACAATTCTGCCCTCTGAGTCTTTCTGTGAGGTATACACTTTAGCAAATTTGGGGGTACTTACGACAACAAAAAAATGTTTCAGAAAATAGAACTGCAAATTTTTGCAAGTTTCTTAACGTTGTTCATTTTGCTACTGCGCAGAAGAGCTTTGCAATCAGAATATATTTACACTGGTTAGATCTGTGAGCTGCAAGTATGTGTGGATTATATTTGTGCTGAGGAATTTTTAGCTGAAGTGGACAGAACTATAGAAATTCATCTTAAGGCAATCTCTTTACAAAAGTGCAATTTCTAAAGTACTATAGAAATAAGCTGTATAAGTGCAAAGGTAGGGCATGGATTGATTATTTTGGAAGAAAGAGAGGGGCTAGTATGAAAATATGAAGGATTATCTTTAACACCATTTATCCTGTGTGCAGGGCACTGTTGGAAGGTGAACTAAAATATAATGATAATTGACTAATGAGGCATTAAGTCATCCATAAAGGATGATTAATAAATTAATAAATTAATTTCCTTAATAAAGGAAAGTCTGATGTCTTCCTTATGCGTAGACCACTTAATATCGCATGCAAAATAATACACACCTCAGTTCCTCAGTGCTACAATTAGAGTACCCATCCTTCTGTCCTTCTGTCCTCTGGTGAACATCCCAGAGAATAACATGCTTTTGGTGCTGAGGAGATTGTCTGGTATTATATTGGCTCATATTCCCAAAAATGGGCAGATGATCATCTGCATTGCAACAGGGATGGCCTGATCCACAGACCAAGGAGATAAGTCAAATGAGAAACACAACTGAAGGCAGTATATAAATAGGGCTCAAACTATAACTCCGCATCTCAACCAGTTTCTAAATTGCTCCTCTGACAAGAAATCAGTTGCTGCGTGAAGATGATATTCTCTCACACAGATATTCTACCCATTACACAGACATTCTACCCATCAGAAAAAATTCCCTTCACCGAGGAGTCAGAACAGAGTAACAGACACAGCACTTTATCAGAGTATTTCCTCCTGAAATCTGGTTTCTTCAACAGTAAAAGTCACAATAAAGAGATATAAACACTGTTTCAGACATCCAAGAATTAAAGATGGCATGGACTTCAAAATATGTAGTAAAAATGGTAATGACTGGTAGTGCAGAGATAAAATGAGTAAGAGAAAGGTTAAAAACAAAGAAGAAAAAAGAAATTTTGTCTATAATTTTTCTGATCAAAGAAAATTCTTTAAAATATTAAAAAGGAGATAACAATAGAACTGATAAGGAATTATCTTTTAAAATGCATATAATGTCTTTTTAATCAATCACATTTCTCTTGAACGGTATTATGCCTTAAACGTGTTTAGGCTGGCAATTTAACGTACTTCTGAATTAAAAAGAAAAACACAACAAAACAAATCCCCAACACTACAGATAATAATAAGGTTGCAGTTATAAGTCTTAACACAAGATTAGAATTAACAATTAACAATTTAGTGTGTTTGCAAGGGATTCTGCAGAAGATATCTGAGTATCACTGAAACAATGTAGACACTGAATATGGATTAGAAGTTTGTTTTCTATGCTGCTTCTGTGACTTTGATCTACTTGGAGAATGCTTGAACTTCTCAAGTTCATTAAATCATTACCCAAAGAAATAATGTGCGATTGGACAATACTTTTGTGTTTCAATGAGCAAAACTTGCTAAATATTTGGATAAGCTTCAGTTGTCTTAAATTATGTTTTCCTTTAACACCTGGAATTAATATGTGATACAGATATCTATCTATAACCTTTATAGGGCTGTTGAAAATGTGAAACCTGTTGCATCTGAAATTAGTATAAAGGTTCATTTGGTACACAGAAATAATTTCTCAAGTGCAGCTTATAGAACTGCATTATATTGCTGTGAAATCAAGAATGAAACATCCTGTTGTAATTTCAATTAAATCAAAAGTATTTCTGGCTTGTTTATGACAGTGGTGGGACAGAATGCTCATGTTCTTTGAACTCCCTACCTATTTAAAATATACTTAGCATATTGCTTCATTAGTATATATCCATCTATCTTCTACTGCTTTTTTAAAAAAATTAAGACTACATAGCAAAAGCAATTTCTTAATACTTTTATTTCTTTATTTCCTTCCTTGGAGAATGTAAGGGAAAGAGTGTGATTTGCTGATAGGTTTTCTGCTTTTTTGTATCATTTGTTGAGACGTGCATGTGCTTGTTTGTTATATACGTATGGGAAGGAATTATTTCTTGGGAGATAATCTCTGAGTCTAACTCTGTGGACAGTTTTGTGCTCTTTCTTGTTTCTTGTGGGAGTTAATTCCATAGTCAAGGCTGAGCCTGTGAAGTGGGTAACTAAGCATCCCTCCTGTTAGTCAACAATTGCACTGAACTGCTGCCACAAAAGGTCAGGGAAGGAAAGCTGATCTCTTGGATATCACGGATCAAACCCTTAGAGGGATTTGGGCAGCGGCTCAGAGACCTTGAACTGGACACTTCCATCAGTACAATATGAAAGGGACAGCAGTAAAAGTAGAACTGACTACTAATCAAATTGATTGACAGACCTTCTTGGTGGGGCATACACACCAACTCCCATCCTGCCTGAGTTACTAGCTGGTGATTTTTCTGGGTGTTTTTCATTCTTAGATAAATTGAGCAGCAATAATATTGTGTTATATTTTTCTTCCTATTTAATATTCATAGCAAGTAAATGCAGATCAAACCAATACACATAAGCACCAAGGCTATCCAATTTTCCTTAACCTAAGTACTCTCAGCAGCAAACAGTGCTATCATTTTAACGGTTTTTTCTTTGGAAGTTCACCTTTTCAGTTTGTTGTCTCTTTTACTTTTTTTTTCTTATGGACTTATGGACTCTTATCCATATGATTCTTCAGAGAATCAATAAAAACTCTTTTTCTTAGTGCAAATCAATTAATCAATTTCTTATGCCTGACAAGGTCTGTTACATACTATAGAGTCACAAAGCATCCATTTATATTTCCTTAACAACACGTTTTCCTTTGTTTACCACAAAGAGATTGCCAAATTCTTTAGAGGACAAATACACAGACATCTATGTAACAACTAACTCCTATAACGGGTGTCACCATTATCTAATTTCTGGTAGTAGGCCTGTCTTTAAAAGACGTTCTCTACCTTGACATACATAGCAATGGTTGGAAAAAATAAACTGTATAGAGATACCACATTTTCTACACATTTCCATAACACTTCAGCTATTTAGAGAAAAAATTCTCCAGAATCCAATCTTTACTTTAAAATTCAAGCTGTACCACCTCAGATGAGTAGTGTAGAAAGGACAGTTTTCAAATAATTGCCTTCTCTTCTTTTTGTAACATTGAAAAGAAAAATAGTTTTTTCTGCTTTGCAAGGGTGCCTGAAATCCAGCAGAAGTTGATGGAGGGGAACTGGGATGATGAACTCTCTACTGGCCTCCTTCAGCCTTTGGTTTAGGTAAATTGAAGGGAATGGTATGAAAAGAGTATGACCTCTGCTTGTGGCTGACTTATTTTGGGCTTTATTCTGACTTGGTTAAGAAAAGTAAAATTTTTCAGTTTTCTAAAACTTAATGACTTATTATTAGTTTTAGTCGGTTATGTGCCGTTTAGGTCTATTATTTTCAGATGAAAAGATCTGATAGGCAACTTCTCTATATCTTTGTTCAGTCTTCCTCACACAAAAGTAGAGACAAGTATACATTTGTATACAAGTATATATTTGAAAACCTATGCATCTACAAAATTAGTTCTTACACTTTTTACATGCAAGTAACATTGCTCCCAATTTTCTAAAGAGCAAAATATATGTATACTACTGTCTGTGTTCCTAACTCAAATATACTACAATTTGGAGACAATTAAAAAAAAATTCTATTAATGGATATGAATTGTTTCATGGAACTTCCTTTTTAAATTTGTTTTGACCTTTCTGTTACCCATTCCTTTAAAGAGTTAGTAGATAAGGCTGACAAAAATATGGAGGCTCAGTTCACAGCAATTGTTTTCCAACCACATATACAGAAGAAATTGCCTTCTAGATTTGTTCCACATTACTTTCAAATTTTAAAAAAAGTGTATTTTGCATCTGTTAAAAGTACTGGATTGGCCACCATTGAGAACTGATCAGTAGCACAGGCAGTAGAAGGGAAAGTTTTCTTACATCTGTTTGTTTGATGGATCTAACTCTAAGATGATCCATGTCTGAAAATGGAAGTATATCCTCTACATATTTGGCACTTAAATCGTCTCTCCAAAGTGACAATAACTTTACTGGGTACTCTGAAAACTGCACAAATAATGATATTTCCTGTTGATTATGGAGTGCCACTAATGAAGTATCATGATTTTACTTAACTAAAGGAGATAGTTGTACTTTTATATGTAGTTTGAGTACGATATTTCTTAATATATAGAATCAATCCGAAAGTAATATTCCCCATGATTGAAATGGATAATTTTTGAACTAATCTTTCTGATTCTCAGAGACAACTAAAGAAGGTGCACTACAACTCATTTATGGGCAGGAGTTAAAGTATCATTAGGTTAATCTGACATTTTTTCTGATATTGGACAGGCTTGCCTTATGCTAGGAGGAAGCTGCTCTTAATACTTGTCCATATTATATTTGCTATGAAGAGGCCAGCTGAAGTTTGGACAATGCAAAGAAATACCCATAATTTTTCTCATTCATTCACATATGCCAAGTGCAAGACTTGTAGGAGGCTGCAGAAGTAATAGTGTGAGTACAAGGTCTTTTACCTGGAATTGAATATCCTGGCATTCTTCAAAATCGGAGAGGAAAAAAAAGTCCAGAAATACTGAATATTTTTCATAATTTAGGAAAAAAAGTGATTAAGTGCATAGAGTAGAAATGCAGAAACAGGAGTTTTTTAAAAAGTTTTTCCACAGTATCCCATATTCTTTGAAATTCTTGGTAATGAAGCTACCAACAAAAGTAATCCTCACTATGCTTTTAATATCCTGAGCTTTTTCAGAACTGGTCCGTCTCTTAAGAAGTAATAACATTATTCAACATTTCTTTTGTAGCTAGACTTAGGATGAAATAAGGGAAGCCATGCCCAAAGTGAAAGATAAATACAGCAAATGTGGAGATCTTTAAGACTATAATAAAAATCATAAAAATGTCTTCCATTTAAGAAGTAATGAATGTAGAAAAGCCAACTGTGATGTTTAGCTAAATCTGTGCACAATTTTTATGATTTTTTTGTCTCAAAAATAGTTAGAAATCGATTATCATTAAAAAAGATACTGACTTGGCTTCACAATGCCGAATATATTCTAACTATGCCTCAAAATTAATGCCGCTATGTAATGACTCCCAACATTACCAAAATACTTAACATCTAACTGAGAAGGAGACTGGGTCTACTGTTGGTGTGAAAAAATAGCACAAGGACAGCAAAACAGTGTCCATTTACTGCTGTGTTCCTATGTCACATATGTTTCAAGATTTTTGATCATTTTCACTCATATCTAACAGAGGTTCATATTGCACAGCCTTGCATAGTAGATAATTATAAAATCAGAAGTTAGATGATACACTGAAATAAACTGAGATGGTTCTTCTGACTTTGACACCCAATCTTACATATAAAAAAGTGACCTCCTGAGAAAATTTTGCACACCATACATTTTATTGTCCTGACCAGGAAAGTTTTAACAACAGCACTTTAACAGATGCAGTGTTGGTTTGGACTGCTCCAGAGAACGAGATGATGCTCTGCAGGCAGCATTTTAATTTGATTACATTCATGCTGGTTTACACCAGATCCAATCTGGCCATTCAGAATGTAAAATTACCCATCATCCTGCATCCTGTATCCTGCATCCTGCATCCTGCAAGTAACACAAAGCTACTTGTGATTTCCACATGCAGAGACAGTTTGGTAAAACCAGATGAGAATAACTCTGCTTTGAACCAGCCTCAGACATAGCATAGCATTGAAGGCACAACATTGGTTAATGTAGATTGTACTGTATGAAGGAGACACACTAACACAAGTAAATGGCATGAAACAGCAGAGATGCTTCACTCTGATTTAAGCTCTTAAGTCTTGGAGCATACAGGGGGCAGGATATCCTTTACAATATGTTTTGAAGTACAGCATAAGAAGCACATATCTTTCCCCAAACTGTAGCTGTGTCTTTCTCTTTACAGTAGCCACCATTGCCTTTTCCCCACGTGCTGGGAACCATGAAGATTTTTTTTTCTTTTCCGGATTGCAGAAAGTTCAGAAGATTCCGGAGCAACCTCCAAAATCTGGAAGATATAAGATGGTTATAATGCTGCTCCTGTATACTACAAGATCTTATTATCCTTAAAATGAAGACCTTAAATATCCTGATTTTGATAGCTTTTCTCATGTATTTTCTGTCCATATTTTCAGAAGGATTTATTGATAGTAGACATCCTGGTTTTGTGTATATGAAATGTTTCGCTTCTCCAAGTTTACCATATCTGCAAATATTGAGCTGTGGCCGCAAATGACTTTTATAATCAGGACTAAGAGGAAATAAATTGGAAATTGGATGTTCAAAATTTGTGTCAGCACTTGGCTTTCTGTATATGAACATTCTGGCAAAAAAAAAAAAAAAAAAAATAAAAAAAAA
>JANRMJ010129637.1:0-12045 GCA_025584955.1 Alethe diademata | reverse complement strand
GACTCATCCCACCAGGTTTCACTTATACCTGCAATGTCAAACCTCTGGGACTGGGACAAACCCTGAAGCTCCTCTTGCTTGTTCCTCACGTTGCGTATATTAATGTAGAAACATTTCAGGTGTGGTACATTGGAGGTAATACCTCATGAAGCAGACTGAGAGATCCCATTAGTGCTCATTTCCTAAAGTTCTGGCACACCATCCCATCATTCATCACTGGCAAGCCTCAGTTTGTCCCTTTCCCACTTTTAAAACAACTTTTAAATGAATACTTCTGATGATGTGTTATTCATCCACTTTTTTTGCAAGATATATTGAACCAGCATTTCAAGTTTTACAGAAGTTTAAAAGAAGAAGGAAAAAAAAAGAAAAAGAAAAAAGAAAAAGAAAAAGGAAAAAAAAGAAAAAAGAAAAAAAAGAAAAAGAGAAAAAAAAGAAAAAAAGAAAAAAGAAAAAAAGGTTTTTTCTTTCTTTTTGTGTGAATTTAATTGTGCTCAAAATAGTCTCATATTTAGTTTATGGTTGTTTTATGCTGCAGTATTCCTGAAATAAATCAAATCAGTCTCTATTTACAGCAATCAATGTATGTGATTTAAACTTATATGCAGAATGAAGCACTCTTTTTTCCAAAGAGATCCAAACAAATGATTGTCATTGCTGTGACTGTGTAGATGTCATGCAGAAAGTCCTTAGTCCCACCTTACAATATTAATTCAATCATCTTTCTTGGTTTTGTCCTGACATGGGAGTCTAATGATTGCACTCACATTTTAGTCTAACCTGTCACTACCAGTATTTATTCTGACATAATGTTAAATACTTTGGCACCCAAAACATTTTTGACTGGCCATTTTCCAGTGGGAAAAAAGTATAGATCCCAACCTGAAGATTGCAGAGAAAAGAATGACATCCCAGAAGAGCAAACTAAAAAATGCAATAACTATTAAATGCAATAACCAATAAAATTGCCCAACTAGATAACTGCTTTTCCTAAATTTAAGTTTTTTGAATGTCCCTTGCTACATTTATCACTCTGCAATGAGGTTTTCTTAGCTGGATGACCAGAAAGGTACAGCCATCCCCAGTAAAGCTTCATATATCAACAATTCTGGTGATGACTGCAGTAAAACTTGGAAATCCAGTCGAATATATTTTGCGCATATATCATATGGTGACAACCAAAGTTCTTATAAGGTGTTGACATAAAAGCAGAGAACACAAAAAATTGTTAATCTTCAAACCAAGCAGTCAGTGCCTGGCATCACAGTAAATCCATTGCTTTCCAGAAATATTCGTTTCTACATGCACATTTGTCCTGTGGTTTGTGCATAGAATTAAATCTCAGCCAGTTCTACTGATCACATGGAGAACAAATGGAACGTACATTCAAATGTATCCCCACCAGAAGCAGAGGAGACCTAGTCAGCCTCTGGTCCAATCAGTTATCATCATTATCAGTTCTCTTTTGTGTACAACTCTCTGAGTATTATATCCTGCTAGTCTGCCTTGATGGGTTATGTAAATTTTAAGTCAGATCCATGAAGTTGATGTAGTTGACAAAAACAGTTAGAAATGGCTAGAAGGTAAATAAGATAGTAAAGGTACTGATCTTTCTTTCACATTCTTCATTGGATTACTGCACAGCATCTAATCACAAAGAAAGAATAGAGTTATGATGAAGTTCCATGCAAGATTTAAAATATATCATGTGTAACAGTGTTTCTTTCTCTCTCTTTTTTTCTGTGACAATGAAGTACAGAGAAATGACACATTTCTGACCCTGCAGGAATCCAGGAGATCAGAGAGGCAACCATTGGCAAGATGAGCTCTTTAGACAGGAAGTCTGTTAAGTTGGAAGAAGTACTGTTTCTATTAAGCATATTCTTAATTTAAACAGATGTCCTTTAAATAATTGACAAACAACCTTTGAATTTGTATAATAAGGGAATGCATACAAGCAGGAGGTATTGTGTTGGAAATTAATAGAAAATGTCATGAGGTTCAGCATGTTACACAGCACAAGTTATGACAAGCTGAAAACCCTTGCAGCCTGCCACACAAACCAGGCAATAAAGAGAGATTTGAAATAATTACACTTATTTGGTATTAAATATGACATCACATTGTGTGCCTTGTCTGACAGCTAAGGTTCTGAGCATCTGATTAAGGCCTCTGAAACAAGTCCATGGAATGTACATCCCTGGAAAAGAGAATTCCAAATTTACATTAATGTATTAGCCAAGGGGATCTGTAGTTCAGTCAGCATTATCATTCCAGACCAGCAAGACTTGTAAGCACCTTGGCTACTTTTATTTTTACATGGGGCTTTTTGTTTAATTAATAGACTCACTAAACTGTTATGTGTTTCAGTTCTGCTGTTACCTTCTGACATCCTAGAGAGAATTTAAAATTCCCAAGAGGGTTTTGATATTGTCTGGATCTACTTAAAATATATTGAATTCAACAAAAAAAAAGCACATTAGGTATTGTTTCTTTCATTAACAAAACAGGCTACAGAGGTTCTATAGGCTGCCTATATGCAGCCTTGGAAACACTGCAAAAATTTTGGAGACTGGACTTTGGATATCATTTCCTTGTTAAAGTGTCTCCCTTCCTTAATATGTAGCAAGCCCACAATTTTCACTTCTTGCATGAATCTTATAAACATATAAGCCTTCTAAACATATAAGCTTTCCTATTCGTTCTTCTAGGCAAGGAATAATGAAGAAATATGCAAAAGAAAGATTAGCTCCTTAGCTCAAAGACTACTCCCCAGTTCCTTTTGATTTACTACATAATTGCTTTAGTTTCTGACACTTCACTGACTAAAATGGATACTTAGTTTTGGATTCAGGACCAGAATGTAAATATACATTTCTAGAAAAGTGTCATAAATATAATTATATATCCCTGGGTTGCTACTTCTTTGCTGTTCTATTAGATGTATTGCCTCTGACTGTCACATCTTTAGGTATTAAATGTCCCAAGCAAAATCCAACAGAGTTTTTTGTCTTTCTTATTCTTTTCTTTGCCACAACCTCTTGGAAAAAAACAATTTTTTTGAGGGGCAAAGATTTCTGGTGAATAGGAAATGATATTTATAGGTAGCATTTCTGATGAGTAACTGGTGCAGTGTCACTAATCAGATAACTAGAACACTGAATCACCTTTCCCTGCACTTCTCTCCACCCTTCACCTGCTTTAATTATCTAAACAGCAAACACTCTGAATCACTCAGTCATAGGCAAATAGGAATTTGAGGAATGCCTACCCATATTAATATTCCTTATGTAGTGATTGCATTGACAGTAATAGATTAATTTCAGTCACAATCAAATATGTAAAAAAGACTGTATGGATATAGCTGAGAGTAACATTTCAAGAAAATGTAGACAGTATCAAAGTTCAAGACAATATCAAAATCAGAACTGATATTTGAACGCTAAACAGAAGTTGTCAGATAAAACTGTGACAAACATCTTTAAAAGACCTATGTTTACATGATAAGAATGCTGATCAGTTAGAAGAATTGTTCCTGATACAGTGACTGTAACAAGAAAAAAACAAGAGTTAGAAGGGTTTACAAAGAAATAATAAAGATATAATGTGAAGGAAATGCACTAAAATATAGGTGGAGAAATGTAAACCTACACACACACTAATGTGCTCATTAATATTTGTGAAATCTTAGTTTAACATCAAATAGAATGAATGTTATGCATGAAGTATGGAGAAATTTCCAGGTCCAGTTTTCAAATACAGATTTCTAAATATAACTTCTTGGTTGTATATTTAGACATCAACCACATATGCTGGACATAAATAAGTACTGACTACCTAAAACATATATTTGGATACCTAAAAAAAAACCCCAACACCTCCACCCCCTTTCCCAAGGAATATTTGAAAATAAACAATAGAGAATTATAGGAATTCAATTTCATTTAAAACTCAAAGTACGATTTTGATTTTTTTAATTTATGCTTAAAATAAAATACAGCTATTTGGAGCTTACATTTGAAAGTGTCAGTAAAAGCATTGGCTAAGAATATCTCACCCATCCTCATTCCTTCTAGTTATCTTAAGGTCAATTAAAAAAGAAAATAAGGAAAAAATATTAACATGAAGGAATACTAAAAATCTTAGACATTCAATAGAGTGTCTTATGCAATGAGTATTTGTAAAAATATATTAAAAGGTTAATATATCATAATAAGGTTTTACAAAAAAGTTACCCTAAGGCAAAACTAATTATGATTGCTGATATGGCTTAAAACCCAGCAGAAAAACTGACCTCACTCAAGCTGCACATCTTCTCCTGCCCCTTTCCAATACCAGAGAAAACACTAGGACACATCTAAAGTTGGAATCACAATTTTTCTGGAGAACTGACAATAAACATAACAATATTAATAAAAGAGGACACAAAAGAGAGTGTGCTCTACCCACAGGAGGATTTTCACTGCCCAACAAAGAGGGAGAAGGGGAGGAGAGAGGAAGAGCCTGTCATTGTTTTCTAGACAAAGGCAAAATGCCACGCTGCCCATCACACAGCACCAGGGAGAACAAAGGCAGCATTCCAGACATGCTCTTCCTGCTCGCCTTTCTCTCCCCAGTCTGCAAACAGTGGAAACCAGAGGCAGAACAAAAGCTGGACTAGTTCTAGCTAGTGCTAGAAATGCCACTCCTCTTTCCCTCTGTATCCAGAGGGATACAATAGCCCTGCACCTTTTGATGTTATCAGAATGGTTTTCTGCATTG
The DNA here is from genome assembly GCA_025584955.1 of Alethe diademata. Taxonomy (NCBI): domain Eukaryota; kingdom Metazoa; phylum Chordata; class Aves; order Passeriformes; family Muscicapidae; genus Alethe; species Alethe diademata. The sequence continues at coordinate 7,284 of JANRMJ010129637.1, read as the reverse complement.
GTTTTACTTTTATTTTTCTCAAAATCACAGATAACATGAATAGCCTCTATTGTATCATCTTTGAAGAACTTCATTTGGCTGAGAAAATTGTTTTTCCAGTGCAAAGATTCCATCTTCACATCTCTGCAAAAGTTTTTGAATTTATCCAGTACATGATCAATAAGACAAGAATTAGAAGACACTATCATTTCTAAACTGAATCAATTGTGTACTATTGCATTAAAGATTAGTCTCAATCTCATCTTAAAGTGGTCCAGATATATCAATTTACAGTATATTTAATTTTATAAATGTTGCTCTAATTATGTATATTAATTCCCGTGAAGCAGAATTGTAAGCACCTAGAAAGCTGTGTCAGCAAGGGCATCATGCTCAATGTGTTTGAAAAAACAATGCGTGACACATCTGGCTGAGTTACAATACCAATATCACTTAAAAGATCTTGAAGCAGTGGAGAATCCATAGCATCTTGTCACAGCCCCAAAGGCATTAACAGCTTCCCCTGGGGCCCTCAGCCACCCTTGCACACAGACCTAGGACATCATTGCCTCTCAGCTTTAGGGCAATGACAGCCCCCCAAACAATACTCCAGAATCACCAGTCTGCAGCCCAGCCCTGGTGTCCGGGGTATCCGCCCCAGTACTATGATTTGGCTTGCCTTGATTTCTTCTCCTTCTGCTCCCAGGTGAGATCTTGGAGGGACTCTGAACCTGGGTCATCACTTGCCCTACTGATGGACCTGGTCACCTGTCCTCAGCTGTGTTTGGTCCTTGCAGGATTTTCCCCCACCCTCAGCAGGGAAATGTCCTGGAGAGAGCCAGCCTTGGCTCCCAGATTCCCATCCCTTCAGGTGCAGCTGTCCTTCACTGCTCCTTGGCATTCCAACCTTGAAAAAACTTTACCTTCATGTTGTCTGAACTCCCCTAGTTTTAGGTTTTGGGCAACAGTTTTCATTGTGCTTCTTTTCTGTTACAAGCAACTATAGATCCAATGTTTATTTTTACTACTTCGCTTAAATAATAATGCAGAGATAGATAAATAAAAATAAGTCAGTTTTGTTCCCCTTATATGTCTGCTTTTATTGAAAAAGCATTCCATGCTACAGATTTTGTGGTACAACCTGAAACAAAATGCTAGGAATGTTGCTAAGAATTGAATTTTGCTCATGGCTATAGATGAGTGAGCAGGATTGTTTGAGGACTTTCCTACAAAAACTTCTGAAAACTATTATTTTCCAATGACACTGTAAAGATGAAAAACACTGTTGGTTCTGCTACTGCTATAGACAAAAGGGAGTTAGTCACACACAAATGCTACTAACACTTTTGAGTCTGTACTAAGCTAGGAACCAAAGTATGGTGCTAGAGGGCACAGTCTTGCTAGAAACATCACATTTTTGCATGAGGCATAGCAACATTAAATCAATGATTGTGAAAGTCTCAGCTTTGTGCAGACATGAAGAGCATTTAAAAAAACCCTTTGGAAAACATTTTACCTTCTTATATTGGAAATACCCTTTTCCATCTTTTTGCTAGGTTTCTGAAATCCTGGAATATTTAGGTGACATCTTTATTACTGAATTTCTAATCTTCCTTAAGACCATTAATTAAGATTGCCTTACCACTCTTTCTCTGATACTGAGCCCTTTGTTACAACCAAAATAAGTCATATATGTTCAGTACAGAGATAAGGAACCTCTCATAATTGAGCCATGCAAGTGTAGAAGTTGCGCTGTGCATTCACAAGTATTTTCTCTGCAATGCAAACATGTTCCTCATGCAAGCAAGGCCTGGAGTCCATATGTGAGTCCTTTATTTAATCAAATTGTAATTTTTTTCTATAGAAAATGTTCTATTCCCCTGAAGGGACTGTGGACTCCCAAATGTGAGACTGTGGGGAGTCAGTGCAGACCAAAGCATGGAGAGCCTTGGCAGAGAATGACACTACACCTGGCAGAAATAGCACTTAAGTTTTTACAGTAGGGGTGAATACTGAGATGGGCCAATTTGTCATACTACAAATCATCTTAGGTGATGAATTTAAGAGGCAAGGAAGAGCATGTTAGAAAAAGTTATGCTGGGGACTTGTCTGAAGATCAGACAGCACAGAAATGATGACAGAATTTAAAAAAAAAAAAAAGAATAAAGTGATGAGAAATATAGCTTCACATTAAATTGAATAAGTTGAAAAGAGAAAAAAAATAGCAAGCTTCACTGTTGTTATCTGTAGCTAAGCTTTCTGCTATGTATAATCATCAACATCATGAAGGTCATTATGGAAAAAAGGCAGGAGTAAGGGATCAGTGAACTGATGGCAGAAAGTTATTGCAATAGCATGCTAACAAATAACTTTTATCAAGTTATTGTCATCAGCCTCACTGATCATAGGAATAGGAAATGCTTTGTTTATTTTAACCAGAGATACTGGTCAGATTCATATCTCTGTAAAGTCAATAGAAACACTTGTTATTTGGCATTATTTCTGCTAAATAGTCTGGTTTAATTGCTTACAAGTTGTCAGGAAAGCCCTCTTGGTATATCTTCAAAACATAAGTTTCAACTGACAGTTGATGTTAGTTTTCATATAGCTGTTATTTTTTCCTCTGAAATTTGTCTATAGTCTGGTAAAAATAGAGAAAATTTATCCCTTTCTTCCCTTCCTAACATTCCCCTTTATGCTGAAGTTGCCAGTCATCTTTATCTTTACATTATTTAATCCATTAATATAATTAAGTTAAATGTATAATATTTTTGGCTTGAAGTTTCCTCTTCTTGACTTTAGAGAAGTGGAAAGATTTGCCTGTTTTCTTCTCTCTTCTCCCTGCAAGCTATTTTATTTATATAGAAGTTATTACCTTCTACAAATTCTGTCTCACTTCTATCTTTTATCCATCCATCTATTGGCTTTTACAAAAGCAGCATCTAAAATTAGAACACTTGATTACATGACTACTTTCTGTAGATCAGATGAAAAAACACTGAGTATATTTGTTGCTGACCATTAGTACTGTCTTGCTGATCAAATTACTGTGTATTTTTGCCTGCATTCACAGGGCGTCCTTTTAAAATAAGAAAATTTAAAGAAGTAATATGCTTAGGTTTTTGAGGTTTCAATATGATTTCACTTTGTTGATAATTTCCATGGAGAAAGAAAATATTTTAAGTGATGGAAAGATAGTGACGAAGATGTTTTAAAAATGTAAGTCAGAGATACATTCTCCAATAAGCTCCTTGTATTATTTCTTTAGAAATAATACAAGAAGTCTTGATATATTGTAGATATTATGAATGCTATACATTTCTTGTAAATAATGTAATAATAAGCAAGAAATAATTAGATCTACCAACATGGCTTTACTTCTTTCTCTTTTATTATTCTCATAATTTACCTGTAATTATAGAAAACAGCCAAAATTACCAGTGTAAACAAATAGGGAAATTTATATAAAGATTCAGAATTATTTAAACTAATACATTTTTTTTAATGCAGCAAATTTCAAGTATTTCAAAGGAGAAAATAAATAAGTACAAAATTTTATTTAGCCAAAAATTTGCAAAGGATTGTCACCCTAACAGCATGGAATTTTCTATTAAACACATACAAACAATTTGATTTCAAATACAAAATGCAAAGTTATTTAGACGGGAGAATGGTCCCCTTTTAGTGCCCTCAGTAATGAACAGACTTCAGCAGAAGAAATTATTTGCTTTATTTAAGAGAAACAATAAGTTATCAGTTAATGCCATTTTTTGAAGTTGCATCATAACACAGGTTTTTTGAGGACGGGGCTTCGCACATAGAAATGTTTAACCATGGAGAAGATTTATGTCATTTGTGTTAGGTGAGATTGTGGTATAGATGCAGAGTATGTATTTTAACATGAGAAACAAATCCTTTATCTGAATGCTTAAGCTGCTACTCTACTTCTGATGACAGGTTTTACTGAAGAATTTCTTTCTCTCTATTTTTTTTTCTTTTTCAGTTTAGAAACGATACAAACAACACCTACTTCAATGAAAATTGAAGCCAAGGTTTATGTTCCAGAAGATGAAACAGTCCCCTTGGCGGCCAATGCTATGAACCTTGATGTCAGAGTCTGCATCTGGGGATTTGGCTTTGGTTTTAACAGTCTTGACATTTCTGACATCCAGTGACATTCAGCACAACTTCACTGAATTATGACAGAAACTAAAGTGTAACAGAAAGTAAGAGCACATGCCAATCATTTACTGCCTTTTTTACCTTTACACGGACCTTGACAATAAAAGAGAACTAGTTGAATATGGCCACTGGTACAAACACTGTTGCATTAGGTTTGAATGGCAGTTTTGTAAGTGGGGCTACGGGGGTGGTTTCTGTGAAGGCTGCTGGAAGCTTCCCCCAGATGTGACAGGGTCGATGCCAGCTCTGCTGGCCAAGGCTGAGCCTATCAGTGACAGTGCTAGCATCTCAGGAATAATGTATCTAAGAAGACAAGGAAAAAGCTGTGGAAAGAAACAGGAGTGAGCATAAGTTAAATAAACAGCTCTACACACACCGAGGTCAGTGACAAAGGAGAGGAAGGAGGTGCTGCAGGTGCCAGAGCAGAGATTCCCCTGCAGCCCCTGAAGGATCCCGCATTGAAAGAGGCAGATGTGCCCAGAGGATGCTGAGACCCTGCGGGAACCCCACGCTGGGCTGGCTCCCAGCAGGGATCTGCAGCACCGTGGAGAGGAGCCCAGGCTGGAGAAGGTGAGCTCGCAGGGATTATGACCCCATGAGGGACCCATGCTGGAGCAGCCTGTTTCGGAAGGTCTGTGCCCTGTGGAAGAGAATCATGCTGGACCATTTGGTGAAGGAGTGTTTCCCACGAGGGCAACGCCACACCGGAGCAGGGGAAGAGCATGAGGAGTCCTCTCTTTGAGGAGGAAGGAGCAGCAGAAAAAGTGACTGATGACCTCAGACCCCTGTTAGAGCCTCATCCAGCCTGACCTCAGATGTTTCCAAGGATGGGGAATCCTCAGTTTCCCTGGGCAACTTGGTCCAGTGTCTCACTAGCCTCACCATAAAACGCCTCCTTGTATCCAATGTAAATCTATCCTTTCTGTTTAAACCTGTATAATCCTTTATCCTGTTATAGAGGTCTTGTAAAGAAGTCTCTCTTTGTCTTGCTTGTACTCTTCCTTTATATATTAAAGTCCTCTTTATTCAGATAGTGGCAACATAGATACAAATGCAAATAATATTTTGCTGTTTAGCCTAATGCTCAGTCCAGTTGATAATGATTCCACATCAAAATTTTACAGAGATCTGGTTCCAGGCATATGGAGTTGATTCTTACTGTCTTCCATTATCCTCCACTTCCACATACAGAACCAAAGATTTATGTATCAGAAATTAATAGATAGAAAAAATAGAAAAAAAATGTCAGATTAGCATAGGAAATCTGGTCTTTAAATTAAGAATGACTGATTAAGAATTCTCCACAATGAACAGAAGGTGGGTAGCTGAAAAACTCAATTAAACAAAAGACAAAACACAGATTTTAATGTTATTTTTTTTTAAATTTCTTTTTCCAGGAGAAAAGATGAGGGAGAAAGGACAAAAAAAACAAGAACATAACAGAATAACATCCTTAAGCTTAGCACAGAATGTTTTCATGCTCACACTTTATTTTAAGCTGATAGAATTCATGGATGATAAGATTGATTCCCAAGGACAGGGTTTACAGAAGTAGTCTACAAGTTGAGTTTCAAGAAGTCCTTTTGCCTTATTTATTCTGAACATTGAAAACTATATAAGAAATATTCAAATAAAATGTTTAGACCTTATATACAGCACTTATAAATAAATAGAAGCTTAGAAAAATTATATCTTGCACTTAAAATTACTTGCATTTTAATTTATCTGGAAGAAATTATCAATAGCCAAAATAGCAAAACCAAAAGAAATAGTCTACAGTAAAAATTCAGGAAGAATTGCTCCTATAAAAGAGAGAATAAATTATTAGAAATTGTATCTCTGTTATTTCTCAGAAAATAGCATTATTAGTATCTGCATTGTTCATGTCCCTCTACAATTCATTACAATTTAAATTTCCTAGCTAATATTATTGTACTTAAAAATTTTTGCAGAGATTGAGTAGGCTGACAAGAGTTACATTGTAGTGATAAGCATTTTAGAGATGCAGGGTAAGCATTGTGTTCAACAGTCAGATATCAAAACTAGAGTCTACAGAAGAGAGCTAATCCATCTTCTTGCACTAGCTAAATCCCATTGTTTCTTCATTCCTCTCAGTGCAATGATTAATGCCTCTCCTGTTGATCACATGCATCCAAATAAAGATACAGACCTATAAGCAAGTTATGTGAGGGAACCTAGAGATGTCCTCTGCTCCATATAAATGTCTGTCTGTTTAGCTAATACATAATGCAGGGCAGTTTACTCCTGAAGTGAAGCTGCTACTGAGAGCTTACGGATAATAATGCAAAAATCTGATGTATAATAATTATATATGCATTATAATGTGTATTTGTATATTTACTGACTGAGCTCATGTCCACAGAACCATATTCTTCTAATTTAACATGGATTTTCTTAGGTGTTCTCTGCTACTGTGTAATACAAGTATGACTTTACAGAAATAAGAACAAAGTAATTTGCATCTAGAAGAACATGAATTGCAATTTGGTAAAAAATTCTCACAATATAATCTGACTTCCATCAGTCCCACAGCAAGGCAGGTGGTATTTTTATTTATTTTGTTTACCCATAAAATGCTCTCATTTATGGTTCATTACCTTTATACTTACCATCTAGGTTAAATTGATATATTTATATGCCCTTTTTACAGACCTTGTTCTCATTGTTCTCTGCATTTGTTAGGGTTTTTTTGATCAGTAGTGATTCTCTTTTTGGTATTGGACAAGACATTGTGCTATCTCTTTCATCTCTCAGAAATGTGTTTGATTAGCATCCAATTCAGCATCCAGAATGATAGACTTCTATATAATAGATATATTTAAATTATAACAAATAGTTTACATACTAGAGATTATCTCCGTGACCGTGGATAAAAAGGCTTCACTAAAAATATTTTGTAAAATACATGTCCATGACCTCATGCAGTCTGTAAATGCTATCAAATGTTTGTCTGTGATCTGATGAGTAAGTGGAGTACTACATCATATATGTATATATGTATATATGTATATATCTATATATCTATATATCTATATAGATATATAGAGATATAGATATAGATATATAGATATATAGATATATAGATATATAGATATATAGATA
>JANRMJ010129298.1:0-12075 GCA_025584955.1 Alethe diademata | reverse complement strand
TAGACCACGCTCCCATAACCCTATCACCCGCCCCAACCCCCACCCCTAACCAAAGACCACGCGCCCACAACCTTAACACTTACACACAGACCCCTTGCTATACCTAAACCACTCCCCTATAACCTGTTAAACCCACACCCAGATCCCTCCTGTAACCCTAAATCATGCCCTCATAACACTACCATCCGCCTCTAGCAAAGACTCCTCCCCCAACCCTACACCAAACCCCATAACACTAACACCCACAACAAAATCCCTCCCCTAGCCCTAGACCACGCCCCCATAATCATACCGCCCAACCCTAGCTCAGACACCTAACACTAGACCACACCCTCATAACAGCAACACCCATACACGGACCCCTCCTTTAACCCTCGACCATGCCCCCAATAACACCAACACCCAAGTCTAGACATCTCCTCTATCCCTAGATCACGCGCCCATAACCCTAACACCCACCCCCAGATGCTTTCCCTATCCCTAGACCATGCCCCCATAATCCTAACACCAACCACTAGCACAGGCCCCTAACCCTAGACCATGCCCCCATAGCACTAATGCCCAAAATTAACCCCCCCTAACCCTAGACCAAGCCCCATAACCCTAACACCCACCATGAAACCTGTCCCCAAACCCTAGACCACGCCCCCATAACCCTGACACTGGCACCAAGACCCCTTCCCTAACCCTAGCCCACACCCCTATAACCCTAACATCCACACCAAATCCCGTTCCCTAACCCTAGTCCACGCACTCATAACCCTAAAACCCGCACCCAGACCCCTTCCCTAACCCTAGACCACAGCCCCATAGCACTAAAATCGACAACCAGAGCCCTCCTCTTCCCTCGGTCACGTGCCCATAAGCCTAACTCCCACACCCAGGCCACTCCTCTAAGTCTAGGGCAAGGGCCCATAATCCTAACACCCACCAGTAGCACAGACCCCTAATCCTAGACCACGACCCCATAACCCTGACACCCACAACCAGACCCATTCCCTAACTCGAGACTACGTCCCCCTAACCCAAACAACCAAAACCAGACCCCTCCCCTAACCCTAAACAAGGCACCCATAACACTAACACCCAACCCAAACACAGACACCAATCCCTCGGCCACGAACCCATAACCCTAACACCCATACCCACCCTCTTCCCCTAAACCTAGACTGCGCCCCCATAACCCTAACAACCACACCCACTCCTGTCCCCTAACCCTTGTCCACGCACCTAGAACCCTAATAACCATCCCTAGCACAAACCCCTAACCCTTGGCCACGCCCCCATAATACAAAAACCCACAGCCATACCCCTCCCTTCCCTAAGACCACGCCCCCATGACCCAAATACCCACACCTAGGCATCTCCCATAACACTAGACCGAGCCCCCATTATGCTAACACCCACACTCACGCCCCTCCCCTAGCCCTAGACCACGCCCCTTAACCTTAAAACCCAAACACAGACCCCTCCCCTAACTGTAGGCCACGCCCTTATAACCCTAATGCCTACACCCAGACTCCTCCCCTAAATCTAGACCACGCCCCCATAACACTAACACCCACACCCCACTCCTAACTCTAGAATTTGCCCTCTAACCCTAACACTCACACCAAGACCCCTTCCCTAAACCTAGACCACGCCCCCATAACACCAACACCCACCTAGACCCCTGTCATGACTCTAGGCCACGCGCCCATAATCCTAACACCCACCACTAGCACAGACCCCTAATCCTAGACCACGCCCCCATGACTGTGACACCCACACCCAGACCCCACCCCTAACCCTAGACCAGGTGCCAATAACACTAACACATCCAGTCACCTCCCCAACCCTAGACCACGCCCCAAAAAAAACAACACACAGCCTTAAACCCCTCCCTTAACTCTAGACCATACCCCCATAACTATAACACCACCACTCAGACCCCTTCCTTAAACCTTGAACACACCCCCATAAACCTAACACCCACCCCTTGCACAGACACCTAACCCTCGACCACCAACGCATAACCCTAAAACCCACACCCACACTCTTCCCCTTACCCTAGACCACACCCCCATAACCCAAACACTGACACACTGACGCCTCCCCTAACCTATGGCCATGCCTCCATAATCCCAACACCCACAGAAAGACCCGTCCCCTAACACTAAGTTGCTCCCCCATAACCCTAAGAACCACACCCAGACCTCTCCCCTAACCCTACATTACGCCCCCATAACCCTAACACCCACATCTTGCTCAGACCCCTACCCCTAGGCCACAACCCCATAACCCTAATACCCACTCCCTTACCCTTCCCCTAACTCTAGACCATGCCTCCATAACTCAAGTACCCACACCGAGACCATTTCTCTCACCCTAATATACGCCACCATAACTCTAACACCCACACCCAGGACCCTCCCCTAACCCTAGGCCACGCCCCCAAAATCCTACCACCCAAACACAGACCCCCCCCCACTAACCTAGGACCACTTCCCCATAGCAGTGACAGCCACCCCTAGCACAGGCTCCTAACCCTAGACAACACCCCCATTGCCCTACCACCCACACACAGACTCCTCCACAAACAGAAGGCCATGCCCCCATAACCCTAACAACCACCCCAGACCCCTCCCCTACACATAGACCACGCCCACACAATCTTAACACCCACCCCTAGCACAGAACTCTAACCTCTCACCACGCGCCCATAACACGGACATCCAAACCCAGACCCCTCCCCTAACCTTGGGCCACACCCCTATAACCCTAACACCCACACCCGGACCTCTCCACAAACTCTAGGCTACGCCTGCATAACACTAACACCCACCCTTAACACAGACCCGCTAATCCTAGACCATGCCCCCATTACACTTCCACCCACAACCAGACACCTCCCCTAACGGTAGGCCACACCGTCTTAACACTAACACCCACACCAAGACCGGCCCCCTAACCTTAGACATCGCCCCCATAACCCTAACACCCATGCTTAAACCCCTCCCCTAACTCTGGACTACGCCCCCATAACCCTAACATAATCACTCACACCCCTCCCCTACCCTAGACTATGCTCACATAACACTAACACCAATACCCAGCAACCTCCCCTAACCCTAGACCACGCCCCCATAACCCACACACCCACACACAGACCCCGCCCATAACCCTAGATCACGCCCCCTTAACCCTAACACCCATGCCCAGAACCCTCCCCTAACCCTAGGCCACGCGCCCATAACCCTAATATTGACACTCCGACCCCTCCCCCAACAGTAGACCACGCACTCATAACCCTACAATCAGCCCTAAACCCGTTCCCTAACTCTAGACCACCCCCTATAACCCTCACAAGATCACTCAGACCCCTTTCATAACCCTAGACGACGCCCCCATAACCCTAACAACCACCCCTTGCACAGACCCCTAACCCTGGGACACGAACCCATAACCCTACAACCCACACCCACACCCTTCCCCTAACCCTAGACCAGGTCCCATAACACAAACACCCACAGTGAGACCCCTCCCAAAACCCTATGTCATGCCTCCATAACCCTAACACTCACACAAAGACCCCTCCCCTAAGATAAGGCCGCGCGACCATAACACCAAAAACCATAACCCTAACACCCACAACCAGACCTTTCCTGTAACCCTAGACCATGCCCCCATACCCCAAACACCCACACTTAGCACAGACACCTAACCCTAAGTCACGACCCCATAACCCTAACACCTACCCCCAGTCCCCTCCCCGAACCTGAGACCACGCCCCCATAACCCAAGCAGCCACACCTAGACCATTCCCCTTAGCCTAGACCACACCCTCATAACCCTAACACTTACAATTAGGCACATCCCACAACCCAGGACCACACCCCTAAAACCCCTACTCACACAACCGGACCCCACCCCTAACTCTAGTCCACACCCCCATAAAATTAACACCCACACCCATTCCCCTCCCCTAACCCTAGACCATGCCCCCATAACCCTAACACCCACCTCTAGCACATACCCCACCCCTAACCATAGGCCACGACTTCATAAACCTAATACCCACCTGTAGCACAGACCCCTAACCCAAGACCACGCCCCAATAACCATCACATCCACAGCCAGACCCCTCCCCTAACCCTAGACCACACCCCTATAACACTAAGACCCACACCCACACTCCACCCTTATCCTTAGACCAAGCCCCCATAACCCTAACATTCACACTTCATCCCCTCCCCTAACCCTAGACCACGCCTTCATAACCGCAACACCCACAACCAGACCCCTCCTCTAAGCCTAGATTGCGCCCCCATAACCCAATAACCCACAGTCATACCCCACCCTAAAATGTAGACCACGCCCCATAACACTAACACCCACCTCTAGCACTAGCCTCTAACCCTACGCCACGACCCCATAACACTAACACTCACCCCCAGACCTTTGCTCTAACTCAAGACCACGCCTTCATAACCCATGCACAAACACCCAGACCATACCCCTAACCCTACACCACGCCCCCATAACCCTAACACGCACACCCACATCCCTCCCCTAACCCTAGTCTGCGCCCTCATAACCCTTAAAACTACACCCAGACCACTTCCCTATTCCTTGACCACACCTCTATAAACTTAATACCCACCACTAGCACAGACCCCTAAACCTAGGCCACACCCCCATGACCCTAACACCCACACCCAGCCCCCTCCCCTAACCCTAGACCACGCACCCATAAACCTAACTCCCAGACCCCTAGCAAAGGTGCCTTATCATAGGCCTCGCCCCCATTGCCGTAACAACCACACCCAGACCCCTTCCCTAACCCTAGGCCACGCGTCCATAACACTAACACCCTCCCCTAGCACAGCTCCCTAATCGTACATCATGCCCCAATAACAGAGAAACCCACACTTGGCCTTCCTCCTAACCCTAGACCACTCCCCCATAATCCTTACACCCACACCCAGACCCTTCCCCTAACCCTAGGCCACGGGCCCATAAACCTAATATCCACCACTAGGACAGACCCCCCCCCCCCCATAACAGAAACACAAAAAATCTGCACCTTCCCCTCACCCTAGACCACGCCCCCATAACACTAACACCCACACGAAGACCCATCCCCTAAACCTAGACCATGAGCCCATAACGCTAACACCCACTCTCAAAACCCTCCTCTAACCCTTGACCACGCGCCCGTAACACTAACATCTGCACTGAGACCCCTCCCCAACCCTAAATCACGCCCCCATAACCCTAACACCCATGCCCAGACCCCTCCCCTAGCCCTAGGCCACGTGCCCATTAACCCTAACACCCAAACTCAGACCTTCTCCTAACCCTAGACCATGCACCCATAACCCTACCACCCACATTCAGACCCCTCCCCTAACCCCAGGCCATGCACCCATAACCCTAACACCCACACCCAGTCCCCTCCCCTATCCTTTGACCACGCCCCCATAACACCAACATCCACAGCCGGAACTCTCCCCAATTCTAGGCCATACCCCCAAAACACTCACACCTACCCCTAGCAAAGACACCTATTCCTAGACCACTCCCTCCTGACACCCACACCCAGACCCCTCCCATAACCCTAGACCACTCCCTAATAACCCTAAATCCCACAACCAGACCCCTCCCCGAACCTAGACAACGCCCCAAATAACCCTGACAGCCACACAAAGACCCCTACCCTAACCCTAGGCTACGCCCCCATAACCCTAACACACACACCCAGACCCCTCCCCTAACTCTAGGCCACAAACCCATAGCCCTAACACCCATCACTAGCACAGACCCCTAACCCAACACCATGCCCCCATAACACTGAAACCCACAACCAGACCCATCCTCTAACCCTAGGCCACACCCCCATAACCCTAACACCCACACCCAGACACCTCCTCTAACCCTAGGCCACACGCTCATAACACTAACACCCACAGCTACACTCCTCCCCTATCCTTAGGCCATGCCCCCATATCCCTTACACCCACCCATAAAACCCGCCCCTAACTCTAGACCACGCTCCCATAACCCTAACACCATCACTCAGACCCCTTCCCTATCCCTTGACCATGCCCCCATAACCCTAACACCCACCCCTTGCATAGACCCCTAACCCTAGGCCAAGGCCCCATGATCCTAACACCCACACACACGCCCTTCCCCTAACCCTAGACCACGCCCCCAGAACAGTACCACCCACCCCTACCAAAGACACCTATTCCTAGACTACTCCCCCCTAACCCTAACACCCACACCGAGACCCCTCCCCTAACCCTAGACCATGCGCCCATAACATTAAAACCCACACCCAGACGTCTCCCCTAACCCTAGACCACGAACCCATAACCCTAACACCCACCCCCAGACCTTTCTCCTAACTATAGACCATGCCCCCATAACCAAAGGACCCACACCCAGACTCCTCCCCAAACCCTAGACCAATCCTCCTTAACCCAAACACCCACAGGAAGACTCCTCCCTTCACCCTACACAGCACCCGCATAACACTGACACTTACACCCACACCCCTCTCCTAAGCCTAGACCTTGCCCCTATAACCCTATTGAAGCACGAAAGGCAAGGAAGATTCCTTTCAGCTGATTAAGTCAAAAGGATATGTTTATTTCAGCACTGGGCAAACACGCGGGATCTCTCCCAAAGGTGTGAGCGCCCTCAGCAATTTTTGGTCCTTCATTTATTCACAACAATCATACATATTCAAAAACGCCTATACATATTCATTACCTGTCAACGCCCTTTCCCCACTTAGTATTCAAATCAGCTGCATACTTATTGTGGCTGCATAGTATCCCCTTGTTTTTGGGTCGGTGGTCTTTTATTTGGGTCGGGGGGTTGCATGGGATGATGTAAAAATCGTCTTCCTCGCTCTAAACTCTTTACCCTTGTCCCACTACCATGACTACCTAATCCTTTAATTCCTTCATCCTGGTCTTTATTGCCTTCGATGTCAAACTTCATGATTGATGGGTTCCTTTTAGCTCATTATAAGCATTTTCTAATGTATATCAGTTCTATTTAAATGTTTCCATATGCATATTCTGCTGGCTTTGCATGTTATACGACCAGACTTTATCAACTTCTAATCCCTTGCTAAGATATATGTCTAAAGATTACATTCCTAACTTCTATCTCCGAAGTTTCAAGGTATCTGTCCCATAACTTATGCTGTAAACATGCAATTCTCAAAAACTATAGCAGAATAATACAAGTACTATGGCTCATTCCCCCCTTCTCTATAAAATTAGTAAATTCTTTTACTAGTACCTGAATCCTTTACCCTCATACTGAGGTGCGGTATCTCTTAAAGCTGCACTGTATCTTCTCGTCAATGAAGTTAGAATTGCTACTCGTTGGAATATTCTCCAGTTCCAGATGAACATTATAACAGATATAATCAAACTAGCACCCACTAGAATTAATAGTACAATAATTGGATGAACCAATGTGTTGAGTATTCCAGTTCCTTTAGGTGACCATCTGAAGAGCGCATCCCAACAATGGTAAGAGGTGTCTACTTCCAACATTTTGAAAACTCTTCGTATAGTTTCTGTATCATGGTGTATTGTGATCAGGGTCTTTCTTCCTATGTTCTTAATTTCGTTGAGAATCTCCTTCAAGTCCTCATGCTTTAGTTGCTGCTTGACTAAAGTCAAATTCATCCTAATAGGTACAGGCAATATCTCCTGTACTGCAGTCAGATTTGCTTTTATATATTGGTGCGATACCACAGGTGCTTGATAAGAAAAGTCACAACCTTCAATCCTGACAAAGTTGGAAATACACAGATTGGACTGGGTTTATTTTATAGTTAATTCGTCTACCTGAATTGTGGAGCATGGTGTTTTGAGACACACACAACCCTGGCCTATGTACACAAGTAAGGTTGCCTGATTGGCTGAGTGCACTTCAAAGTGACAAATGCTTTGCTCCGTATCCAGACAGGTATCTTGGTCATTATTTATGTTTCCTTCACATATAATCCCCAATTGTTTCCTCATGGTACAAGACTCTATATTAATAGTCCGCCCTTTCCCTTCGGCCTTCGGTGCCCATTTCCTGTGCTCTGAAGGGACTAGGATGGCTCCCTCATGGTTCAATCCTAAGGTAATTATTGGATGTATCAGACTCACTGATGCATTATGTATGATTAAAACAAAGGCAGTTGCCATACTTGTTACAGGATCATAAGTGAAGTTAACTAGGACCCACCATGACTGAAGCTCTTTTTCTAAATCAGAAGCATTATCCCAAACTATTTTGCAAATTTCCGCAGGGAAGGTGCCTTCACCACCTTCCCTTATAATCGAGGCAGCTACGGATTGCATCCATAATTGTGCTTGTACACATCCAAGGGCTAAGGACATGTTCTCATTAGCTGCCCCCACTGCATTCACTATTAGTCCGTGGTCTTGTTCTTCTATACCTTCCCACTCTGGTAATATTTTGGACAATTTCCACTGACTAGTACCTAGGGCTAGTAGAGAAGATTGTAGAGGTGGTTGTAATTTAACTTGGTCGCTACCAGTTGCAGCCAATTTATACATTTACACTTCTGAGTCCATAGTGTTCCGGATTCCCAATCCTGTCTCTAGCATTCCAGTAAGATGTCTTTTCTGCCTGGGCAGGTCAGACACACGTTTTTGTAACCAAGCGGTCCAGTCCATAAAGGAAGTGGTAAGGAATGGGGTACACTCTGATCGTATAGAGGAAGCATTTACCTGCATTTCCATTTCTACTCGCTTCAGGGACCACCCTGGATTCAATAACAGTCTTTGGGTCCCTACTTTCTTAATGGCATAAGGTCCAATTTTGGTTATTATTGGCTGAATTACCCTCCTTGGAGGAGTCTGGGTTCTACTGACTGTAGTTTCCTCTGGTCTCTCAGTTGATGGATTTTCTGCAGTCTCATCCACCTGGGGTTCAACGCAATCCTGAGTAATATTGTAATCTAATCTGTACCCCTTAACTGCACATTCTTCAATTCTAAGTCTAAATTTAGGACAGGAGGACAAACAAGTCTCACAGCATCCAGAATCAATTCTGATTCGTTCCATCGGTTTCTGGTTGTACTTATGGAACCCAATTTGAACAAATGCATATTCACAACCCCAAACTTTTCTCCCTTCCCTGACAGTTGCATTGGTAACCTTCATCATTTGAGATAACATTTTATGGGAATAAACATCATAAGCTTTTCCTTGGCAAAAATATCTCCCAGTGGTACTATATACACATGGTGATGCATTAACTTTGATCACAGTTATGGTTATAATCAAGAAGAATATAGTCTTACAGGCCAGTGTTTCCATCCAGAATCTATTAATTTTTTTCGAGTGAGTTTCAACTTTAGTTCATTATCACCTATAGTTGCTTTCCAACGAGCTTCTGGAGCCTTCTTAATTCGCATATGGTGAATCCAAGCGCTCTGTTCTCTAATCTTGATTGCAGTATTAGTGGTGAGAAGCACCTGGAACAGTCCTTCCCACTGAGGCTCCAAGGTCTTTTCTGTAAAAGACTTAACATACACATAATCTCCAGGCCGTATGTCATGTACCGGGCCATCTAGTTCCCTGCTTTAAGCCCCAGCCACATGTTTCTCAATTTCTCTGGGTTGTTTATTCAGGGCCACCATATATCTGTGTAGGGTTTCCTCCCTGACTTGGTCCGGTGTCCCCTGTTGTACCCCATATGGCCTTCCATATAGGATCTCGAAAGGACTTAATTTTTCTTTTGTCCTCGGTTTAGTCCGGATCTGCAACAATGCTAATGAAAGAGCCTGGGACCAAGGTAATTGAGCTTCTTGTCCTAATCTTACAATTTGCTCTTTAATCAAATGATTCATTTTCTCTACTTGGCCACTTGACTGAGGGTGATAGGGGGTGTGAAGTTCCCAATCTATACCGAAACATGTGGCTAATTTGTTGAACAACCTGCGAAATGAAATGTGGCCCTCTGTCTGAGGATATTGTGGCTGGAACTCCAAAGCGTGGTGTTATTTCTTGTAACAATACTTTGGTGACTTCCCGTGCTTTGGCAGTTCTGGTAGGAAAGGCTTCTGGCCATCCTGAGAAGGTGTCTGTTAGCACCAATAAATATCGATACCCCCTTTTCTTGGAAGTTCTGAGAAATCAATTTGCCACTGTTGCCCAGGCCCATAGCCCCTCCCAATTTGCCCAGGTTTTGGTTTGGGAGTATTTTTGGGATTAGTTTGAAGACAAAGACTACATTGTTGAGTCACTTGGATGACGGTGCCTTGTAAATTTCTGGCAACAATTCTATCTCTTAAATAGTTATACAAGGCATCCATTCCCCAGTGGATTTTCTGATGTTCTTCCCTTACTAATGCCCATAACATATGGGAGGGAACTATAAGCCTTCCTTTCCCTTCTTGGGTAATGGCCCATCCTTCTTTGTTATAACTCCCATTTTCTGCTTTAATAAGCCTCTTATCCTTTTTGTTATAATGTGGCTTATTTCCAAGGAGATTTGCCCACCTGGAACTAAGGGTGATTCGATAGTTGCCTCACCTTTGGCTGCCTCTTTTGCCTCTCTGTCTGCCAGCTCATTTCCTTCTTCCAATTCAGAGCTCACTTTCTGGTGTGCCTTAATGTGCATAATAGCAAATTTGCAGGCAGTTGGACTGCATCTAACAGTCTTACTATTTCCTGTGCATGTTTAATGCTCTTGCCTTGTGAATTCAACAATCCTCTTTCTTTCCAAATGGCTCCATGAGCATGCACAACCCCAAATGCATATTTTGAATCTGTATAAATGTTAATTTCTTTTCCCTTTTCCAGTTCTAAGGCATGGGTTAAAGCAATTATTTCAGCCTTTTGTGCAGAAGTGTTTATTGACAGTGGTCCAGACTCTATCACTTCTCTCGAAGTGGTAACTGCATACCCAGCATGCCTTTTTCCACTGATGACATAACTGCTTCCATCAGTGAACCAGGTCTCAGCGTTCTCAAGAGTAGTGTCCTTCAGGTCCATGTGACTGGAGTAGGTGGCCTCAATAGTCTCCAAACAGTCATGGATCACCGGTTCCCCTGTATTTCCGCTGAGGAAAGAAGCTGGGTTTACAAGATTAGTGACTTCAATCTCAACATCATCTTGCTTTAGCATTATGGCTTGATATTTCAAAAATCTCTGTGGGGAGAGCCAATGTCCCCCTTTTACTTCAGGACTGCAGACACTGTATGGGACACTAGCACAGTTTGAGTGCTTCTTGAATGTTCAATACCGCAGCAACAACTGCTCTAAGACACCCTGGCCAGCCTTTGGCTGCTGCATCTAATTGTTTAGAAAAGTAAGCAACCACCCTTTGGTATGGGCCCAGGTCTTGTGCTAGTATTCCCAGAGCAATTCCCTGTTTTTGTGACAAAACAGCAAAAATGGTTTAATCACGTCTGGAAGTCCCAGGGCTGGGGCTGACATTAGGGCCTTCTTTAATTGGTCGAAGGCTCGAACAGTTTCTTCCGTCCATTGAAGATCCTTGTTCCCTTCTGCGATTAGGGCATACAGGGGTTTGACCAATAGTCCATAGTTGTAAATCCACAATCTGCACCACCCTGTCATTCCCAGAAAGGTTCTTAGTTCTTTTGCTGACCGAGGTCTCGGAGTCTGGCATATTGCCTCCTTACAGTCTTGCCCTAAAGTTCTCTGTCCAGCACTGATCTCATAGCCCAAATAGATAGCCATCTGTTTCACCATCTGAGCCTTCTTTTGAGATACTCGGTACCCTTGTAAACCTAAAAAGTTCAAGAGGCTTACTGTCGAGTTTATACATGTCTCTTGGGTTCGAGTAGCTCTCAGAAGGTCGTCCATATACTGCAACAACTGTCCTTCTCCTGGTGGAGCTTCCCAGGATTCCAGATCTCTTGCAAGTTGTTCTCCAAATATTGTGGGGCTATTTTCAAAACCTTGCGGCAACACCATCCATGTGAGCTGAGTCTTACGACCCATCTTTGGATCTTCCCACTCAAATGCAAAGATTTTCTGACTGCTTTCGTGGAGAGGGAGGCAAAAGAAAGCATCCTTCAAA
>JANRMJ010129178.1:0-12085 GCA_025584955.1 Alethe diademata | reverse complement strand
AAAATATCAGGTTTTTCTGCTGACATTTTCTCAAACTTTGAATTTTTAAAAGACATCAGATTTTTAACAGGAAAGGTCTAGTTTATCACTGGTAAAAAAAATATAATTAATTTTTTAAATATAACATGAATATGAAAAAGCTCACATAAATATATTTAAAAGCCTATGAAAAACATAAATACATCAATTTTTAACTTTTTTAGGCTTTGCATATTTTTTCCTCTGGTTTCCAAACAACCAAATTTCAACATTTAAGATTTCCTTCAAAAGTTCAAGATGTAGTTCTACCTAACCAGAACGTAATGTGGAGTGAGCCTAATCAGAAAAGAATGGTTCTAGGAGAACCAGACCTGATTGACCCAAATGTTGGCTTTAAACACCTAATTCCCTATAATTTTTGTAGGGCTTTGGAAATTCTAGCCTCCTTTAGCAAACCCCAGGTCTATGAATGTGATTCATTCCTTAATTTTATCATTAAGACACCAGGCATACATTCCAAGCAACTCATCTGGGCTCTCTTAATGGTTGATAGAGGAGGATGTGCACATCCAGAAGGAAATTTGTCCCATCTGGAGAGAAACATCTAAAAGAGTTGGGGCAAATTTTCTTCTGAGGAAGTCTGTCTCTCCTTCCACTGTAGCAGCTGTTGAGATAATGCCAAATGCCTAAATTTTAGATTAAATGAAATCAATCTTTAATAAAACATAAATAATGAAGAATCACTATGACCCCCAAGGTTTTGGCATTCTGATTATTTAAAAAATATTAAATCCAGCCAAAACAATCCTAAGATCCATACCTGCAGAGCAGCCAAGCAGAATGCCTGTATTTTACTGGTCTTTACAGAATCACAGAATGACTAGGTTGGAAGAGACCTTCAAGATCATCGAGTCCAACCCATGCCCTAACACATGGCACTGAGTGCCACATCCAGTCTTTTTTTTAAAGACATCCAGGGCTGGTGACTCCACCACCTCCCTGGGCAGACCAGTCCAGTACTTTATCACTCTTCCAGTGAAAATCTTTTTCCTAATATCCAACCTGTACCTCCCCTTTATGTCAAGAGATAATTTTTGTTCACCATAAACTCAGGAACCTGTTTTTAATAGGAGGTATCTGAGTATAGTGTAAACAGATACCACAGAGCTACACTGGATTTTCTTCAGCTCATATGTTGCATACTCAAACAGAGCCAGGGACCATTCTGGGAGTCAGAGCACCTGGCACAGCAATGTTTATATCTACACAGTCACTATCACCCTCAAATCTAAATTGTTGATGGGGAAGTGCTCCAGTGCTGTTGCCCAAACCATTCATGTGAGTCTTTCTGTAAAAATACAATCTGAATACAAGCTAAACACAATCCAGTGGCTGCACTGAGGATTTAATGGGAGGAGATACGCTGTGCCACTGACCTGCTGCTGCAGGTTTGCTAATTCAAAGGCAGCCTCAGAGTCTAAAGCTGCATCAAACGACTCATCTGTAGCAGCACGATCAAGGAAGCCTTGACACAGTTATTAACACAGTGATCCACAGCCAGGGGTGAAAGGATTGCTTGACAGAGACTTGCTGGTGGAACAGAGTGTTCCCAGGCATCATCCTATCCATGTTTGATTGCACACTACAAATATTGCCTTTTCCAGCCTATGGGCCCTACTGCAATTCATACTAATAATAATCATTGCATTTTTTTTTTCTTCTGTTTTATCTACCTCATTTTAAACAACTTAGTCCCTCCACTTGTGTGCCTGCTGCATGGTGTAATTACTGAAGGTCACAGCAAAAGCCTGAAGCAGAAGGAAGAGATAATTCAACTGGTGGGGCCCCCAATTGACATCAGTTGACCTAATTTTCTTGAAGTCAATGAAGCTGGCAACAGTTGAGGGTTTAGCTCATTTTTCCTAATTGTTTCTACTTTAATCACAACTGCCTCCTTCTTTAAGGACCATCACAGCTGGAAGCTCAGAAAAAAATAACAATAACCTCTTCAAACAATGATTGTAATAAAGCTGTTGGTACCTGTGATACTGGTTTATAGGAAAAGTTTATACACACACTGAGTTGATCTGGTGGGGCTGATCCAGGTGTGAAATGCTACGTGCTGTCCTGGATTTAGCCAGTGTAGGAATACAGCACCTGTCTCCAGATCATACAGCCAGGCAACCTTGATAGCCTGGAAGAATATCAGTACATGGGGCTGATAATTTAGGCATGGAAGTTCGTGAAAATATGGTTATTGAGGCAAAAATATAAGCTCTTTCATAAAACAGCTAGAAAAAAAAAATCATGAAAGACAAGTTAATTCAGACTTTAGAAATCATATAAGATAGAACAGTTTGGGTGGAAGGGATCTTAAAACTAATTTCATTTCATTCTCTGCCATGGGCAGGGAGACCTTCATAGACCAGTTTTTTCCGAGCCCTGTCCAAACTGGCCTTGGACACTTCCAGGGATGGGAATAAATAAACATACAGGTTGTACCTCTGACTTATGAACTCTTTTAAAACTTATGTTCCTGTGACATGGGAATATATATGCAGGGAATAAATAGAATTTATTCTTTTTCATGTTTTTCAGTCTTCACATGAGCATCCATTGCAGATCACTCCCAAAATGAGAGTGCTGTCAATGAACATTCAGCTCAGACAGGACTCAATACAATCATTCTCAGTAAATCCAGCTTCACCCTTAACACTCAGATCACTGTCTGTGCTTTCTGGCTGACTTCCATATCTTCTGTTGAACAAGCTCTTTCTGGCTTTTGTGGGATTGTTTTTTGCTTTGTATTATTTTCTTTTTTTTTTTTTCCTCCAGAAATATCCATATTCCCCTCATCTTTATTTCTGTTAGATCCTCTTTCCTAGTAAGATCCTAGATAAGGAATGTGATGTATATGAACATAAATTTAAATGTATGTATGCATAGTTATATACATATATATACTGTGCTTAATCCTTTGCAATTAAGCTTGGTGATAATTGTTTTTGTGCATTAGTCATAATCACTTTTTAAGCAGCAAAGCCTATTATTGCTGTAGTGTGTGTTTCTGATGCCCTGCAGATTTGAGTCGTTTTGGGTAATGCAGCTGTGTGTGGTAAAAAGATTTTACAATGCCTATAAAATTTTGCCTCATGACATGTTCAGCAAGTGAATCTGTGGCACCATGAAAGAGTTTCAGTGCTTTTATTAAATACTGGGTACCATCATATTATGTAGTGTTTAAACAAGACCCATCCTTAGAGTTTAGAAAGTGGAGTTTGAGGTGAGAATTCATGAGGAGCAAATGGTTTCTATTGGGTGAGTTCACTTTGCCTTTTTCCTTGTATTTGGATGAGACAAGTTGGCTCCTCTTTCCTTAAATGCCTTATATGTTGCTGAGTACAAAACTTCCCTCCTTAGAGGCAAACACTCTTGTTTCTGTTGCTGAAATACTTGCTGGTTAAAACAGTGAATTAAAGTCACGGTCCATCCACATGATGCTCTAAGGAAAAGAAGTTCATTTATCTGAGTGCATTGCTTGGGATGATTTCCTCCATGCCTCTGAAATGCAAAGCACCACGTTGGAACTGTGAGTGTGCAGCACTTCATGGAACCCTAGAATGGTTTGGGCTGGAAGGGACCTCAAAGATCAACGAGTTCCAACCCTCCTTCCATGCCCAGGGACTTCTTCCACCAGATCAGATTCCTCCAAGCCCCATCCAACCTGGCCTTGGACACTTCCAGGGATCCAGGGGCAGCCACAGCTTCTCTGGGCAACTTGTGCCAGGACCTTACCACCTGCACAAGGAAAAATTTCTTCCTAATATCTCATGTAAATATATCTTACATTATGAAGCCAAATTTCCCTTGTCCTATCAAAGTAACTTTACTTCAGTTTTCCCTATTTGTGACTCATAGTCAAGACAAGAGTATGGGAAAAAGGTAAGATTTTAACAGCCAGAGTTTCAAGTAATTTAGAAGTTGAGATAAGCTGATTGCGTGTTTCTCATCAAATCCTCCAATCCTTGGTGGAGACAAGAAGTGGCTGACACAAACAGGCTGCAGTCATATCAGATGTCACAAGAACTGTACCTTTAGAGATCATTCAACATTATGTCCTAAATAAACCCACAGGCACAATTATTGAAAAGAAATGGGCTGCAATCACACTTAATTAGTTTCAGTTAAGCTGGGATAGAGACACTTTCTACAGTGAACTTTAACCTTCACCAGCCATTTCCACTTTCTTCTTCAAATCACATTCCCTTTGAATATCCTTCTCCAGCCTCACCCCTGACCAGAAGGATTCTCTTTTCTGAAAACACTCTCTCTTCCATTGTATCCCTGCAAGCATTGGGAGGACATGGATCATTAATTTTGTTCTTTCCTTAGTTCATCATGCCTTGCTGGATGCTGCAAGAGTGAAAACTGATCCAACACCTCCTCCTCCCAAATTAGGACCAAATTTTCCTAAAAGAAGTAACCAATTTTCAAGAGAGACACATCTTGAAATAAGTTTTCATGAGCTGTTTGATAAAAAGTAGGCAAGTTTCCTTTGGAAAACCCAACTTTTATTTTTCCACTTGACTTGCCTGTTCTAGGTCTTTTTCTCCTCCATGGCATACTTGACAGGTGTAGAGGAATCTCCCTGAACAGTTTAACTCCATCTGCAATATCCTGCATGGAAATTTCCCAAGAAGAAGAAATCTTGCAAAAAATCCCTCTGGATTGCAAAAAAAAAAAAAAAAAATATATATTTTTTAATTTTCCTGCCTGATTTATATTTACACAGCCTGAGGTCCTTTCCTCTTATCCTGTCCCTTGATCCTTGGGAACAGACCCACACTATTTTTTCCTCCATGCAGACACTGCAGTTCACAAGTGGATTAAAATCAGGGCACTAAACTTTTTCATCCTGTCAGTGACAAGACCAGACTCTTGAATAATTTCAAATATTTTTCCAGAATTTTCACAGGTGAAAAGAGGGTTAAAGATACTTTTTTTCCCCTTTCTGATAGTTTAAGCTTTGATTAATCTACACTCTCCAGTGAAGCAGATCACATTAAAACATTCCATTCACCACCCATTTTTACTTCACCCTATTTTAGATCCCCTGGAGTTTTATGAAATATAATACCCACTGATTACAAGCTCTATTTCTTCTTGCTCTTAACATATCCTTTCCTTTTTCTGGCTCTGTGCTGTTGCTGGTGCTCCAATCTCTGAAATCCAAAAAGGATTATTTGCGGCGCTAATATGGCCATGCCTCCTTTCTGCTGCCCATGAATCTGGTGACACAAAGTGAGGACAATTCCCATTCCTGACCTCAGTCCTGGGACACCAGGACGTGTTTTAAGGCTCCACCACCAACAGTTCTGTTCATCAAAGTTTGCAGACCACTGCTTTGCCAGAGAATTAAAAGAAAAAAACATCATGTGCAGTGCTGTCAACACCTTGGCAATATCAGCCTTCCCTCAATTACTTTTGCTTACAAATTACTCCTAATTTTGTTCTTTAAAGCTAGTTAAGAACAAGTGCTGGTAGGATTGATGGGGAGCTAACTGCACGATTAAGTAATTACATTTTTAAAGCTTGCCTTACACTACAAATAATGATTTGTCACACAGTAGCAGAAACTCGAAATAATGAATGGGAAATGTTTAGAGGTAGTTTGTTTCTTCCAAGTCTTTTATCATATTGTGGCTGGTGCCATATCTGAATATGATTCCCAAAGAAAGAAAAATCTATCATATCATCTCAACATTTATGAGCAATTTGTTAGACCTTTGATCACATGTACCATTTATTATGTGATTTGTTCTATGATCAGAATTAATTGGTGTTAGAAAAGACTCAATTGGTTCTGGATAAAATCGTTTTCTGTCAGAAAATGAGGAGTTTCACTAAATTCTAACATACTGTTGATGCACAGTAATTCAACAAAATCCAGTACCTCAAGAATAATTTGACACTGTTTCAATAGTTTCAAATTTAATAATTTTGTCTGTTTTGCCTCAGTATGTCATTCACCTGAAAAAAAATGTATTTCAAGCTGTGTATATACGGAATTTTAATAAGGTTGTATTAATTTTCTGGAAGAAAATGCTTTGGCAATTCCACCTTTTAAGACATTTCTGAATTTTGGCTTTTTTTCCTCCTCAGCTGGAACAAATGAAAATAAAGACAGTTCTTATAAACAAATGTTTCAGACTTTGATCAGCTGTAACCATGATCTGATTTGATAGCCAGCTGAATTAATTTGATAAAATGTTGACAACATAGGAGCATTTGGAGGCTTCAAAGGCAATTTTTCCACATCTGAACAAGGCATGGCACAATTCCTGATGGGCTGGTCATGAGCCCTGAGATGTCAATGGAAATACTCCTACAGACTTCTGTAGACTTGGGATTTGACCCAGAAAGAAAATAGATCTCTCCACAAAGCAGTTGAGATCCAGG
Organism: Alethe diademata; assembly: GCA_025584955.1. Classification (NCBI taxonomy): domain Eukaryota; kingdom Metazoa; phylum Chordata; class Aves; order Passeriformes; family Muscicapidae; genus Alethe; species Alethe diademata. The sequence continues at coordinate 5,647 of JANRMJ010129178.1, read as the reverse complement.
GAGAAAAGGTAAAGGAAGAGAAAGGGACTCACCCAAGGTTAGAGGAAAATAGTCTGGTTACCCCCATCCATAGAAAATCAGAATCCCAGAATGGTTTGGATTGAAAGTGATCTTAAAGCTCATCTCGTTCCACCCCCTGCCATGGGCAGGGACACCTTTTACTAGACCAAGTTGCTCCAAGACCTCTCCATGAAATTTAAATTCTGACCTCATTTGAAAATATCAATTTTGATAAACTCTGCTCTTCTATTATATAAACTTGACCTAAATCAAGTTGTTTGAATTTTGGAGATTTTCGTTTCGTTGGTTGGTTGATTGGTTGGTTGGTTGGTTGGTTGGTTTTTAAACCACATAAAATCACTAAGGCAACAGAACAGGAAATTTACCCTTTGGGGCTCTCTCCAGTCTATATTTTACTCATCATCTGTAATTTGCCCTGGGCAATGTCTGCTTGCTCAGAAAAATAAGAATATGGGATTTGGTCTACTTTGGGGCACTTTGGTTATAGAGGAAGGAAGGATTGTAAAATCCACTTTGCTTTCAGGCTTGGAGAAATGTTTTTGGTGTGTTCTAGTTGAAACTATGGGAGAAGTGGAAGCCTTTTTACTTTCAAGGGCTGCACTCACATCTCACTGTCTTCATGTCAATCCTGCCATCCAGCCTGGCACAGGCACAGGCAGCAGGGAGGTCGTGACTCACCTCCTTTCTCTTGAACTACTCAGTTTTTAGAGTTTGTCCAACCTCAGCACTCCCAGTCAGGCTGAATAATCCATGAAAATATGAGACATTTTATGTTTTTATTGTAACCTCAACACGTTTAAACCATTTCTACTCTACAGTGAGGGTATTTCTATGAGAGACAGACTAGAGATTCCTGTTCTAGATGAGATTTTATTGCATTTAGAAAAATGCAGAGAAGAGATTGCTCATGGCCCAGAGAGTTGAAAAACTACAGAAAAACATAGCAGGAGGAGGAACAAAGTGTTTTTCAATGCAGTAAGTCTGCAAAACAATGTGACACAAACTTTCTATATCACAGGGAATGGTTTTAATTTTTATACTCAGAAAATACTGAAAATATTCACTTCTTGTTGTGAAAGCATAACTGATTTCATCCTTGTAGAAGTAGCAGTAATTAGCTGATAGAAGTGGCTGCAGCAGGTCTTTGTAGGTGTTGTCAGTAGACCAAACAAAATATCAGTCTTAAAACAGTTTATATAAACCTACCATTCTAGCCAGAAGAAGGCATGTCAAAAAAATCCAACAAATAATATTGTTTATTTTAGTAATATTGTGGGAAGATATAAAAACTGCTTTGGATGTTGTGCTGAAGTGGATGTGCACATGGATTTTTTGCTGCTTTTTTTTTTCTCCCTTGTGTGTTCTAAAATTTTTTCCCCTTCCTAGCAGTTACTCTTCCAAACACAAAGGACAACTAAACTGACATCAAGTAAAGTTAGTATTCTGCTGTCATTTCTCTAGACATCATCTGTGACAGTTGCGCTCGCGGTGATTCGGTCCCTCACACGTCACTGTTTCCATGTCAGCTCTCCATTTCACGTTGCAGAAATCCCTTCTGTCAGCTCCCATTCAGTTTGATAGGTCATGCTTACACCTGCAAGCTGGGGCAGTGCCTCCCTGACAGGATCTGTCACAGCACAGCAGTCACCACGCTCAGCCAAACAGCAACTTCACTCAGCGGCAAGTTTGTTATGACGACTTTTAGGATTTGAGGTTTTCTTTTTTTCTATTTTTTTTTTTTAATTCTTTATTTTTTTCCTCTTTTCTCCTCCCTCCTCTCTGCCAGTGACACACACTGGGAACTACAGGAGAAATGACAACTTTGATCAGTAGGAGAAAGCAGAGACTTTTCTGGCAAATCCAGGCCAAGAGGATGGTTTGCTTTTTCTGCCTTTTCTGTGCCAAGCCCATTACAGGATGTCACAACAGCTAAAACATTCCTTGCATGTGCGAACCTCACAAATCATTTAAGTATATGTTCCCTTATTTCTAAGCTATAGAGGTCAAGATTCTTAAAATCAGAGATGGCAAAAGCCTCTGCAGTCAGTGCTCTGTCCACTCCTGAGAAGCCAGGATTGCTCTCTCTATGCACCAATGGGAATGTCCTCCAGTCCTCTGTCCACTCACACTTAACTGCATGCAGGATGCCACTGGATTTCCAATTACTCCTACAGATCTCACCACTTGGAAAATCTCCATCATTTTTCAACCCCCATTTTCTATTTTATTCTGCAACAGGTCTTGGTAGGTTCTTGGACCAGTGGAAGCTGCACAAATTAGAGGTGGAGGAAGAGGTATGAGATCCAGGGCTTGACGTTTTCACCTTTTCTTACATAGAGTAATTTTATTAAAGAAAAAAAATGTGTTTCTTGGTATATCAGACAGTGATTAGCACATAGTTACTAATTACTTCCACCTTTATGGAATTATATCCTGTTTATTTTACCAGAAATAAATATACATTTCCACTTTTAGCTGTCAAAAGACAACCCCCAGTGTGGACATAGAGGTCTCAATAAACTTTGGTGGTTGGACATTTCTTGTACAAATTATGATCTTGGTTTGTGGGGTGGCAGAGTTCCTACCTTTGGTGCCCAATGTACTGACAAGTGTCTCCAGAAAACTGAATCCCTAGAAAAAAAGGTGAAACTTTTTTCCCATCATACTAGAAAAAATGGCTCTGTATAAAAGAGTCACGTGATATCATGAGGACGATATGACTGTGATACCACAAATTTAATGTACAGCATGAAGGCAACCATGGAATAGGTGAGTATTCAAGATTTCAGAGGGATTCAACATTATTACCCCCCCACCCCGTCTTCAGAATTTTATAGATAATTCGACCATACAGGCCATATTTGAAAGGGGATATTGCTTCTTATCTACCCCAAACATCCAAAGTCAATACATGTTATGAGACCACATCCACCATGACTTTGCACTGAATTTTGGAACAGGCTGTCCAGGGAAATGGTGGAGTCACTTTTCCTGGAAGTGCTCAAAAGATATGTAGATGTGGAGCTGAGGAACATGGTTTGGCTGGTGAACCTGACAATGTTGGGTTACTGGTTGGACTTGATGGCCTTAGAGGTCTTTTTCAACTTTAATGTTTCTGTGATTCTATGATTTTAGTTACATTATTTGCTGTCTGTGTTCTCAGGTGAGATAAGTGACACAAAGAAACACATCCAGGAGTGCTTTCTTTGTACACCTAGCATTAATATTTAACAACTGCTCAACTTAAATGAAATAATAGTAAAATACCACAAATTAATTTGAGCTGTGAGGTCGGTTTTCTTGTAGTAAAGCAGAATTTGTTCTTCTGTTTTCTTCCAGGACAAATTCAGATGACCTAAAACACATTTAATCTTTTTGAGATTAAAAGGGAGAAGGAAACAGGTTGAAGATTTAGAGCTGCAGCTAATCAGTGAGAAAGATGTGGATTGTCTCCAGATGTATAAAGATTGTGGTGTTTCTGAGGTAGAGGTTGTGCTTTAAGGCCCAATAGCCTGTTAAAAGTGGGAAATATTTGATTAGATAGAAAAAGAGACTATCAAGACAATAGGCTATATGAGGCAGAGGAAACTGGTTTTGTACTGAATATAGTTTCTGGTTCATTTGAGGTGAACTTCCAGTGCACTAAAAAGCTCAGCCATTAGCTTTGAGCAAATCACCAGAAATATGGTCACATCACATGGAGTAGAACATCCAGAAGATACTAGAGTAGTCTGTTTCTAGCATCAGTGACTGTGTGGATTTGGTACTTAAAATAAGAGGATTTAGGTGTCGTATGCATTGGAATTATTTACATTTTTTTTAATCTGTGATAGAGCCACATGCTGATGTGTGACTGCTACATTTCTAGAGCCAAGGTTAAGAAACCTGCACAACCATCAGTGCTTCAAAGCAATGTAAATCTCCTCATTCCATACATACCTGGATCACAGCACCCTGATCCAGACAAGTATACTTAAAAATAGAAGGATTTAGATTCTGTGTGCATCAGATTTTTTTTTTTTTCTTTTTTTAATCTGTCATGGGCAGGTGTTTGTTCCTGCCCTGGCACAGGTCACCCATGGACCACAATCCCCACAGAGCTGCAGCTCCTCTTTCACAGGGCACCTTCCTCCAGGGCACCTCTCCAGATGTGTTTCAAGTAATGTCATCTTCCATGTGTCTCCTTCATTTCTCTCCTCATTTCTCCAAAAACCTTTCCTCATCTCTCTCTATCCATCTTCTCCACACCTCCTTTGAGGCTATGAGCAACCAGATCTAGTTGAAAATATCTCTGCTTATTCCAGGGGGGTTGGGTTAGATGACCTTTAATGGCTCCTTCCACAAAAACATTCCATGATTCCATGTTCTTATGATTATGTGTATTATTTGTATGTGTATTAATTGTGTTCCTTCTTTTTGTTCATTTCTTGATTGTGAATTTTTTGGGGAAAAGATTTTCCCTTATAACTCCAGTGTAGAGACAACCAAGAGAGGTGGTGTAAAGTCTGAAAACTCCTGTGCCCTGCCTGCCTATTAACCAAGTCAAACCTTGTCATTGCATCCCCCTGCCCCAATTTCAGAGACTTCAGGCTCAGATCCCTATTTTCTACAAATGTCTGTGTTTGGAATTCTGCAGTTAACATTTCTTCTTCCAGTGGCTTCTTGTGAATTGATCTCTTGTGAACACTCTTCAGTCTCCCACAGCATCCTCAGCGAAAAGATTAGCAATGCAAACCTGAATGAAAATATCTTTCCAATTTTATTCTGCAATCTAAAAGACAAAACTAAGGTTAAAGAAAAAATCAGAGGAAATCAAATGTGAGTGATAAGGTAATATTAAAAACTCTGAGCTGAGTTTAATGTCTGTTAGCTCTGCATGATGAAGATGTAGCTTCTCTGTACATCTCAACATTTTTGGCAGACTGTGAAGCCACATTTCATAGGGAAATCCCAGTACTGAAGTGCTATAAAAATACAGACACACAGAACAGTGAAATACCTCAAGAAGGGATACACATTGAGGGGGAGATTGCATTTTCCTTTCACTGGGTTAGCTTCCAGAAAAGAAATTATCCTTTGGGCTTTTACCAAGTGATTTTTCAGTTTCAGTATAATTTCTTTATTTACCATTACACTGATTATCCATACTTAGACTAATGATCAAATAGTTCCCAAGTCCAAGATATTTGGCTAAGGCAGCCCGCAGGATTTTTCTATTCCTTTTCAGTTCTTTTTTCCCCCTTTTATTCCAAATTTTTAGGGTGATTATAGGGTGTGTAAGATTGTTAAAGGATTGGCAGCAAGCACAAAACTAAAATCTTTTATCCAGAGGCTAGAGGAAATGTGAGTTGCCAACATGCAATTCCTTCATTGTCCCACCAGTGTCCTGAATTAATGGAGGAACCATGCTCTAACTCCATTGAGGGAAAAATTTAGGCTTCTCTGCTTCCCAGAGACTCAGTTTAGGATGAGAACAATTAATTATATACTGAACTCAAAATATTTGATGAATTTTTATCAACCTTAATGCCAGAAAAGTTAAAAAACTGAAGTAAGAAGCAGCTCTGGTATTTTTTACTATTATTATTATTATTATTATTATTATTATTATTATTATTATTATTAT
>JANRMJ010128654.1:0-12121 GCA_025584955.1 Alethe diademata | reverse complement strand
GGAAGTGTCCAAGGCCAGGCTGGATGGGGCTCTGAGCAACCTGGGATAGTGGAAGATGTCCCTGCCCATGGCAGGGGTTGAGTTGGAATGAGCTGAGATTTAAGATCCCTTCCAACTCATACCATCCCGTAATTCTGATTGTAATTTGCCCAGATATTTTGTGGAGTCTCCATTTCTAGAGGTAAGTTATGCCTGACTGCACAGAGATCTGAGAAACCTGCTCTAAGTGACCCTGCTCTAAACAGGATATGGACTAAGATGATCTCCAGAGGTCCCTTCCAACTCCAGTTGTTGTGCAATTCTGTGAAATGCAGGAAAGAAATTATTCAAGCAAGTGCAAACAAATTGGTTTGACCACAATCGGCATATTTTGAAAGAAAATATGATTTGAGCCTTACTTAGAAGTACTTGAGCAATGGGACAAAATGTAACTTGGATTTACTAAAGGCAGATTAATAACCATGCCACCTAAACTTGTGTGTTTGATTAATGATACAATGGATTCCCTACAGAAGGGAAATGTAGTGCACTTCACTAAATCAACACTATATTCCACAGGGGGAATAGAATGTGTTTAATAAGTTATTAGTCATTATTTTCACTGTAACTGACAGAAAAGTGTGTGTAAGAATTTTCATTTCAAAGAAAAAGAGAAAAATCTGATTTTCAAGTAGCTGATTTGGCAATGCTGTTCAGTGGCCATCCTTCTCTGCTGTCCTTGATGTTGTGATTTTCCACCATTCATTTTTTTCACAATTTTTTAAAAAGGTATTACAGAGTTGTGAATATATTCATTGAAGGAATATAATATATAGAGTGAGGGAAACTTGCAGGTGATCTGTTCATTTTGTGCAGGTCTAAAGCTTTAGAATGTAGATAAGTTGTGTTCTTGACAAATTTTTGTTTCTCAATTATATTACTAAATATATCAAAATATATCAAAATATATAAAAATATAACAAAATATATTTGTTTCTTGGATATTGCTCCCCCAGGTTTGTCCATTTATTGAAACAAATGCATCATGGCTGGGTTCTGCCACTTTGTTCATTGTTGATTTAGAAGGCTGCCATATTAAAAAAGCAAAATTTCCACCTACTTTCATTTATTCCAATATATAATTATATTTCATATATTCCAATATATATTAGTCCCTTTTCCCTCTAAGCTAAACCAGAGAATAAGCCAGACATTAAAGACAAGTTTTGCTGGTTAGTTTCTCCTCATGGAAACGAAAATCTAGAGCAGGTTCAGAGAGACAAAAATTGAATCAGAAAAAATGAAGTCAAGCAAAAATTTAACTAGCTTTTTAACAGTCTGAAGAAGCAAGCAAGCAAGAAAGAAAACAAGCAGATAATTTCTTCCAGAATGGCTAAGATTGGATAGCAAAATGCACATCTAAAGAATAATTTAAAAATTATGTTTGGATTTTTGGTTGTTGTTATTTATTTTTCTTTTTTTTTTTTTCCTTTTTTCTACTTTTAGTGTATTTTTCTAGGTTTGTACTGCATGGTAAGAGATTGTCTAAATGGGTTGACATAGAAGGAGGAGCATTGCTAGCCTGATAAATGCTGAGTTAGAAGCAGGGTCCAAATCTAAGGACAGGAACACAAATCATGAGAGAATAAAAGCAATCAAAAGCTTTTGAGAAAAGGACTAATTGTGGACAATTTACAGAACTTAGGGAACATAAGGCCACAAGCAATGCAGACTGAACTGTTAAAACCCACAGCTGTGTAAATAATGAAGAGTGAAGAAAATACGTTGTGGCTACCCTATCCCTGGCAGTGTTCCAGGCCAGGCTGGATGGGGCTCTGAGCAACCTGGGCTAGTGGAAGGTGTCCCTGCCCATGGCAGGGGGTGGGAATGAGATAGTATTCAAGGTCTCTTCCAACCCAAAACATTCCATGATTCTAGGATCCTGCTATCACTCTCTTGAGTCTGCTGTATCTGAGTTTTGGGACACTTATTGAAGGAAAACAAAGGTAGTAGGATGTGGTGTTTGAATTAATTTGATTTGCACGTTCAATTGTATTGCCTTCAGTGTTAGGCTGATGGGATGAGTCACTTCCATTAGGGTAAATATTTTGGTTTATGGAAGCAGCCTTTATGACATCCTGGAAGAAATCTGAGACAGAAGGACCTTAGGTGGTCAAATTGTTGGTGGTACACTGCTGTTGTAACTCATACTCCCTTCAAGGTGTGCCCAAAAATATGAGGCATGAGCAGAGCTCTTCATATTCCTGCTTCCTAGATGTTTGGTGGAGCAATCAGGACTGGAGCTCCTGACTGTTGGCAAAGAGAATTATCATCCTTCATATGATACCTAATGGCAAGACCAGTTTGAATGGGAAATGGGTCAGTCAACTGCAGTCAGAAGGGTTTGGAAGGGAAAATGACCATACTGGGGTTCAGACATTGTTTTAAATCCCTGCATAGCTTTTGGTGAGAGGAAGTATTCATTTCAGGGAAGCAAAATAAAATCCAGTCAGAAAAATGAAACTTCAACAAGGAACCCTGGCAAGGCTACACTGAAAAAAAATCTGGAGACACCCAAGTTTACAGCAATCAAGTTTCTCCACTTTTCCCGATTTTGCTCCTGGAGCTCTGTTCAGAGACAGAGCCATTCTGCAGGAGCTCAAGGTAAATGTGAAAAAGCCCTTAGGAATGGCCCAGTGCATTAATTTAGAAATGAATCTCACAAAGGATTATTTCAGCTGAAAAGTAATTGGGGTCCATGCCACATACCACAGTATTTCCCTGCCAAGCCAGACAAGTGCATTAGCTGCAATTTTTTTAGGAAGAGAAACCTGGAGTCACTACCAGATGCCACTGTGCTGATGCCAGTGGAGAACATTGGCTTAAGAGGTGAAATATTCCTCCTGCAGTCTCAGAGGGTCTGTGTTTGGCCTGCTTTTAGGGAGGGATGCTGCTCACTAATTCACAGGCTTGAGGTAGAACACCAATTACAGGTGTCAGGGATGCAGGCCAGGGGATAAATTGAATTAAATTCATTTTAATTTTATATATGGCCATGCTTTCAAAAGAACTTAAGCATCTTTGCACGAAGTGAACAAAGAGCTGAGCCTTATGTATGCCTTCAGAAGTACAGATAGGATCAGGAAAGACATAGTCTAATGCTTTGGAAAAGGGAAAGAATACAGAAATGTTATTCCAGGCACATATTGCACACTGATTTCTTTGTCACAACATGACAATATGATATAAAACTGATTAAGTGGGAAAAGAATTGTATAAACCACTTACTGTCTGTAATAAACCAGTAGCTAGTAATACTAATTTTCATCTAAAATTATTCCAGTTGCAGCATTTTACATTTTTATTTAACTTAGCTTTATTTATTGGATTCTTGCTGTCGTTCACCTGGTTAATTTTCTTTTGCTTACCTGCTAATGCAAAGGTTCCTCAGGCTCTTTTGTGTCCCTTTTCTCTAAGTCTAAACAAGAACCTCATACAGTGAGGTGTCTGTCAACAATTCAAAATAAGGTAATTCTTATTGGCTATGTCAGTTGTAGGAAATATTTTAAAAATCTTTTAAGCCAACAAGTTGATAAAGCCATATAGTTGTGAGTTCTTTCAACTAAAATTATATTGAACAATAGACTAAAGTTCCTTCAGGCTATAGTTGAGGTTTTTCCTTTTAGTAACAATACTGAGAAGGAAAGTTCTTCTCAAAACTAACAAATCTGATGTGGTCAGGGTCTAAATGCAGGAAAAGCTTCAGTTTTCTTGAAGTTCTGCTTATAAAAACACACAGAAAAAGCTTATATAGAAAGATTTAATATGAATTAATGAATAAGATCACTGAGCTTGTGTAGTGCTAATTTCCTTTAAGGAGGATTTTAAAAGCAATCAGAATACTAAAATGCAGTGGGTCGAAAAAGATTGTTCAGCAAAGAAAACTCTATCTTGGGAGAAAGAATGAGAGCAGGAGTAGGCAATAAATGTTAAAAGTCAAGTTTGATCTATATTTTGCAAAGGAAATTTTTTTAAAAGTAAGAAAAAAGGAAGAACAGAAACCAAAACAAAGAATCCCAAATAAACTGTAAGTGCACATAGACAGAGAATAAAAAAGGAATGGAGAAGTGTGGGGTCTGTTCAGTAAGACTGATTTTAAAGGTAATCTAGTTATGGTATTAAAATTAATCAGAACTGTAGGATGATACAGATTAGGCAGGATCTCTTGAAACCTTCCAGTCCACTCCCCTGATCAAAACAAGGCCAACTTCAGAACAGTTTGCTTAAGGCCTTGTTCACTCACATTTTTGCAGTTGCCAAGGATGGAGATTTCCAGCCTTTCTGAGGAGCGTGCTGCGATGTTGGCCTGACCTGGTTGGGAGGAGTTTCTGTGGCCTCTGAAACCTGACTGGAATTTTCCCTGTTGCAGCTTATGTCTGTTGCTTCTCAACTCATCACTCTGCACTTCCAAGAGGATTCTGGCTCTGTCTTCCCTACACCCTCCTCCTAGGCAGTTTTCAACAGCAATTGCACCTGCAGCCTCTGTTTTTAAGGCTGAACAAGTTCATTTCTTTAAGCCTTTCCTTCTAGGTGGAGCTATATCCCCATAACTAACCATCCTGATGACTTTATGCTTAACTTGTCCCTGGACATAAATGTCTTTCTTTTACTTTTAAAGGTCTTTAGATGCAGTCTTGGTAGAGCTAAATACAGTCCCCAGATCCAGGCTGTTAATGAATATTTTCAACTATATTTTATCTGAGTATCAGCTTTTGAAGGACAACAAGCAGGGATGTTGTGCACTGAAATGTGCCATATATATCTGTCAGAGATATGCTGGTAATAATTAATGTATAGGTCTGTGGTTGACACAATTAAAAGGTCTTGCATTGAAACAAAGCAATTGAAATAAAGATCAGCAAGAAAAAAAACAGCTGATTCTATAACAACACAAAATGCAAGATGATTAGGAAGCATAGTATGTGTTTTTACTTTTTAATATCATAGAGGAAAATTCAAACCAGGCAGAAATACATTTACCACTTGAGGGAAGTACTGTACCAGCAAAAGTGATAAGAAAGTTCCTACTTTCAGAAACTAGAGTATCACAATATTGCCGTGGTTTTCACAACCTGACTAATGATATGATTGAAAGTTGCTCGAAAGTTCTTAAGCCAATTAGCATTATCTTTTCATTATTAAATCAGCCACAGCTTGTAGATTTAATTGCCCCATTTTCATTTCTAGGGCTTGTACTTCATACTGACAGACGGCAATGCACGCACTAAGTTTTATGTGGTGAGGAGGAAAGTGTTTTATAGGGAATGTAAAAAGCTCTTATGGAACAGAGAGGTATTCCTTAATTGGGTTGTATATCATCAGGGTTTTAATACATTTGATTAAGGGCCTGATTATGCTATTCCTTTCTCCAGAGCCCTCACTGAAGTCAAAGGGAGAGCTACAAATGGAAAGCTTGCAAGACAAAGTCCTGGCCTGAGAGAGCATTAAGGAAAGCTTTATCCTGGAAAGCAGACTCATGGCATCTGTATTTTTCACAGCATTAAAATTAGATATTTACAAAGAGTTTTCAACGTCTCAAACCCATCATTATCCCTCTATTAGAAGTTACTGGCTTTGCCATAATTGTTCAATGGAAATTACTTTGTGGCCAAAGTCCATCAAAGCAGAGTTACTGGTTTATTTCACCTGATTTAGAGACAGGCTGCTAGAGATGGTGATTGTGCAGCTGGTAGAACCTTTGGAGGTTTTGATAAGAAAAAAAAAAGTTATAAACAAAGGATGGTAAAACTTGAAGTTTTTCGTAAGCTTTTCCATGTACATGATTTTATCACAAGTACTAATCTTGCTAACTGGGGCCAGTCAGAGCAGTAAAATTAACAGGATATAGAAGGAGTTCTCTGAGTCATAAGGATTGTGTCAAGACTTGAGAGCTTCATGTAATTTACTGAGAAAGTTTATTTTTGAAGAGGAAAATGGCACAATCAATATGCATTTGATTTCAAGGATATTGATTCCAGATTTTCCTTTAAAAGTTAGTTAAGTAAGCTTTTTACTCAATGGCCTTCCTTTATAGGACTGTTTATGAGAATGTGAAGCTTCTCAGAAGAAGAAGTGTGGAAATAGTTCTCCTTATTAATATTGTGTGTCTATATTTTAAAAGACTTTATGTGAAAAGTAAGTTGGCAGTGAACTATCTTGAAGTACATAATTGGTTTTCTGTGTTACTCTGCAGACAATAATAATTAGTAAATACAGAGAAATCTCTTTTTCTTGAATGGAACTGTAGGGAAATCTTGTGTAGCACAAGTGATCAGTCTCTACTTTTGGGAAGGTGATAAGACCCTTACAAAGTTTAATGAAGGACTGTTATTGTGTCATGGGCTGGAAGAGACTGGCAAATTTGTGGACAAATTTGGGGTGTTGAGGCTGAAACTGTCTAAGATGCTACCAACAAGGCAGGGATGTATAGGATATAGCACAGTGCTGGTTGATTATGGGGAACTGCAGAGGGGTTCCCATGTTCTGCATGAGCAGTGAGCACAGGAATTCCACTGAGCAACACCACTGGAGAGCCTTTGCTTGCTAGATTTGCACCTGTGCATATGTTCCTGTCTGTTTGGAGAGATGTCTGATGATAAATTTTTGGATTTGTTTATAATTTGAAGAAGAGGGACTTGGGGAGGTTATAGCCATGGGAATCATTAAACTTAGAATGAGAACTGGAGATTTATGTAATAACTGTAGCAGAAGCAAGGACAAGAAGTGTTTGGCTTAAAGGTAGGGGTGAGGAAAAGAAGATTGAAAGACAAGGTATAAATGAGCCAAAACATGACAAATCTGTAGTCAGGTGCAATTTCCTGGTGTTGTTGTGAATTTAACAGCGGAAAAAATATGATGTAAATAGGAGAAATTTCACTTGTGACTTAATCTGCCTCTTGCTTTCTGTAAGTAAGTTTTCTTTTAATATTGGGAAAAATGCTTCCTTCAATCTCCTGCAAGTCTATGGATGATTTCAGTGTGAATTGACCCTCAGGTGGGAAGTATTCAAGACTGTTTTGCACAACCTCATGCCTGGTAGCTGGAGTAAATTTGCTTATTTTAGAAGGAATACAGAGAGATCCTGTTTTTTAGCTACAAATTTGTTTCCCTGAGGTTGAGACCATTCTTGCTGTTGTATCAGACCTACTTGTGATGGTCTGAATGTCGATGCTGCTTCAGATCCCTGCTTCTGGCAAAAAGAGTTTGTATTTTACACATACTCCAACACATACTAAGTACATTTCTGCTTAAGCATTTTGTCTTTAGCCTCACTCTGATTGTCAAAACCATGATCACTTCAGCACAGAGTTTTGTGCTGAACATAAACTCCATTAGGAATGAAGGTTGGAATTATGTGAGGAATATGCTGGCTTTACTGAGCTTGCAGGTTCCTATCACATAGACAACACTAGTGCACACAATCTGGAGTTGTCCCAGTATTTCTAATGGTCCCAGCTTGTTCCTGACTTATATGAGCCACCAGTTCTGAACAGCACCTCTATCTCTACAGTGTAAATCTGGAGTAATTCACAAGGTTTAACTGAGGTTGAACAAAGCCAAGTGTTGGGTCCCGCCCTTGGGTCACAACAAACCCCTGCAGCAGTTTTCTCTATGAAATCTCTAAACGAAATTTAAAAGCCCATGGTTCTGAATTTCCAGAGGTTTTTTATGCATGAATTTTGATCCCTTGCTAGTAGATTATTATAATAGCTTGTATTAAACTTTTTTGTTTGTTTATTAATCCTTTCACTGGTAAAAATCCAGTCAATCAAGTTGTGCAGTCACCAGTCCAAAGTTCCACAAAAGATGTTCCTGATCCACATAGTGCATTTTAATGATGCATTTTAGATTTGTGTCCAACTGTCAGGCATTTGCCAAATAGAGAGACATCAGTAATTTTCTATTCAGGGACAAGACTGTTATACATAATCCTGGAAAATTAGAAAACAACATCACTTTAATATTTTTTTTCTAAATCCATTCAATTAAGGTAGAAGGAGAGATCTACAAAATTGAAATATTTGATTTGAACTTGTACTAATGTATCCTTTAGTGAATTCTTCTAGCTCATTTCTGTACTTATTTTGTATGTGGGCCGTTCTTTTCTGGTGTTCTTATAAAGTGAGCAAATATGTTTGGTTACTAGTACTTAGACTGAGAACTGTGGTCTCACTTTCTGATTATGTGTCAACCCCTTATGGCTTTTTGTACCAGGATCTGTTTCTTAATGAATGTGGCCTTTGATCTATTCTGCCACATTAACTGCAGGCAATACATACTTCAACAGATATTAGCATATGCCAACATTTCCACAATATATTGGATCCGTGTCACAAAACAGGATCAATGACTGACAGTTTTTTCTTATATTCATCAACAGTAACTACATCTATTGTGAAATTGTTGCCTTCACTTCATTGCAAGGGAAGATCTACTGTTTTATGAGGAACTTCTTTTCTGCTGATCTTATGTGCATAGGAAAGTTTCCCATTTCTGCTATTTTTCTCCTGCTGATTGCTTTATGTGACTGCAGCCTCAGATGGGATGTTTTGACCTCCATGGGAACCTGGGCCTGGACCTGACCTGTGGAGCTAAATTTCCAGTACCACTGAGCAGCTCCTTGCAGTGACTTCTGCACTGTGATGTTTTTATTTTAGGTAACTGTTTTGATGGTCCATGCCTGTTATCCCAGAGGGTCTTGCCCTGCCTTTTTCCACATGGCAACATTCTTGGGAGAGAATCATTGTTTCTTCCTCCTAATTTATAATCAATGGAATGGAGATTCAAGGGTCAGAGAGAGGTTTTGCCTTTAGAAGGAAATTGAGAAACACCATATCTGTCAGCATAAAAATATACATACTTGAGGTCAAGAGATTTATTTTTTCCAGGCAGGATGAAACAGTTTTAAACAAAAACCAAGAACCTTCTTCCATTCTAATTCTAATTATTTATTTTCACTTTCACTGCTGCTTTCAAACACTCAAGGAGAAACACAAACCAACTCCAACTCCACGTTCAGCTGCAGTTTCAGCTCTTAGCCAAACCAAATTTATGATAAGTTGGAATGACTGAAATTTCCTCCCAAGCCCTGATGCATTTGCAAAATCAAATGAAATTCTTAAATCACATATTTTGGCATGAAAATACAAAAAAAACCCAAATAATTTTCTATTCCCTTTTGGTATATATTCACAAAGAAAATGTAAACCAGTTGTAAGTGCTTTCCTTAGAGTTCTTGGCTCCTGCAGTAACAAAGATAAGGATTTTGAAAGCAACTTTTGGCAAAATGGAAGAAAGATATGGAAAACAGAGAATGCATGGCCCAAGTTTTTTTTTTCAGCATGAAAGAAACTTTAGAAAATAATTTGAATTTCTTGTGTGCTACTTCCCTTTATTAAAGTAGAAAGGGCGAACACGCTTACAACAAATTCAAGTGTTTTTAGAAGCATAGTATTGACTTTTGGTGTACATATGGAAAAGTGTCAGAGGACTTTTCCCACTGTCCATAATTCAGGGGAGTATGTGTTTATCTGAGTATTGAACTTCAAGTATAAGGAGCTGAAATTCCATTGGTCTGTGAGCTAATTTCTGCTTTGTCCTAGAGCTCAGCTTTTACACAGCTCTGTGTTGGAGAAGCAGAAACAATGTAGTACATTTGAGACATGGGACAATTAGGCAGATTGATGTGCAACTAGCTGATACTGTAAAAATTATTATTACTATTAAAATTAACATTTTGCTGACTCTACACCTTTCTTATGTCAAGCACTAGACATAGGGTACATTTCTTTATTAATACAAGTGTTATCAAACTATGAAGCATGGCCTAGAGCTTTGCTTCAGCTGAGGTATTACATCATAGTTCACAGCACTCTTTTCCAAAGGTCAGGAAATGGATCAATTTTTGTGATGCATACGAGATCTGCAGCAGAGATTCTTCAGAGGGTTAATTGTTACTTTAGGCTGCAGGTTTTGTGAACTGTGAAAACATAAAAAGTAAAAATTAAGGCCCTGCTTTCAGATGAGTGGTATTATTCCATGGCTATCTGTCCATATAGAGGTAAACCTCCCATGTGGGGGAAATCCAACAGGAGTTCAAATCTCACAGGCAGTAGCAGAACAGGATCTCATATCAAGAATAGAAGAAACTGAGAGAACAGCCAGAGGAGTTGCTGTGCCTTTGCACTTTTCTGGGCTGTAACACATGGGGAAGAATATAACAGCAACACAGAGGAGTTTTCTGCAAATCCACTTATGGAACAGCTTGGTGTATCCCTGCAGGTAAAGCATTGCTCCCAATGCACTCTTTTTGAATTGAAACTGCAAATAGCTTTATCTTAGGTGAGCTACTGAATGTTCAGGTCTCTCTTAGCTCAGTTAGAGCTTTCATTAACAGATTGAGTGCTAAATTATTAAAGTATTCATGAAGCAGCTTTTAAAGACAAATTAAAAACAATTGGCATTAAACACAGAGTTCTCTCCAAACAATGCTGTAGCTTGGAATTTAAATGTAATGACAGGCCCCATCCCTGGCAGTGCTCAAGGCCAGGCTGGATGTGGCTCTGAGCAACCTGGGATAGTGGAATGTGTCCCTGCCCATGGCAGAGGATTGGAACTGGCTGATCTTTAAGGACCCTTCCAACCCAAACCATTCCATGATTCTATGGCTCCTCTATTCAAAAGGATAATGAATTTCAGCCATAGGCTGGCCTTTGCAGTAATATTTTTCATATATTTTGAGTCCACAGAACTTAAAGATCAACTTTGTCACTGTAGGTTTCCTCTCACTGTAATTACAAGCATTTGACAAGATGCTTTTTCTTAATATAGTTATGATAGAACCATAATTCTTAGTATTTTATTACTATTGCATGAAGTAGACTTTCTGCTGTTTTTATTCCAAGCTTCTCTATACACATATGGACAATACATTGTGGTGGTGCAGATATTATTTTTCTATTTAGATAAAGCTTTAAAAAAAAAGCTTTGATAAAATACGACTCTAAATGCAGATGCTGAATTTTTGCTCAGTATGTTGCCCCTATACATTCAAACTCCCCCCACCACTAAAATACTGTTTGCTGCAGTTACTTTTTTTTAGTAAAACATGTTTTGATTTTAGTAAAATATCTCAGTTCAACTTTTATAGAGTGAGGAGTTTCCAACTGTTGTTTTTAAATTACTTCTTATTTCAAAATGGAATTTATGTTAGAAGGGTTTTAAAAATAGAAGAAATGAAAACAAAATATTATAAGTTGTTGACGTAAAACATTTGGTTCACAGTAATTAAAAACATTTTTGAAAACAAACACTTTAGCTTTCAATCCTAATTTGGGACATATCTCCCTCCTTCTCTTTTCTTTTTGTGAAATGCAGTGAAACTTTCATTAGAGAGAAAAAAAATCATTTCTTGTCCTTCTTATCTTGCTTAAATGCCTATGAAACCTACTTTTCATTGCTGCCTCTTCATAACAACTGTATTGACTCTACTTTAGATTGAGATGGACTCTTTGGTCCATTTTCTTCATTTTACTAATCCTTGTAATCTCTCAGGTTACAAAAGGATAGAAGAAGCAGATTTGCTACCATCAATAAAAGTCACTCTAGTAGACATTTTGAAAGCAAACAGAATATTTTACAGAACTCTATGCCAAAATACCATCTCTGTCAATGTGAGATTCTGGTCTGAGATGAACATTTGAACAGGGAGCAGGTAAGCAACATAAACACGTGAAGGGAAGCAGTGAGACCAAAATAGGAGCAGAATGCCAGTGTATTGTCGTGGAATCAGTGATTCTTGGTTCTATGAGTAGAATTGGAGGACTGGGCAAAAGAAGGAGCAGAGACAGAGACCTTTGCCAAGAGAAACAGTGGCCAATGTCTTCAAAAGAAATAGGATTTGGTATGAATTAGTTCAGGGCTGGAGATTCTTTAAGGTGAAGCCACATACTGTGTATGAAGACATCACAGAATCACAGGCAGGCCTGGGTGTGAAGAGACCTTAAAGAAAACCTTATTCTAGCAGGCACACCTTCCACTATCCCAGGTTGCTCAGAGCCCCATCCAACCTGGCCTTGAACAC
>JANRMJ010128603.1:0-12124 GCA_025584955.1 Alethe diademata | reverse complement strand
CGGGCGGCGGGGCCGGGGCAGCTCCGCGGGGGAGCGGCCGCTGCGGCGGGGGATCCCCGGGCCCGGGCGGGACCGGGCGGGAGACATCCCCGAGCCCGGTGCCGTGTTCCTTTTCCGAGGCTCTGGGTCCGTGTGAAGGGTTTCAGAGTCGGGGCGAGGGCCCGCAGCCTGCCCTGCCCCGCTGGCCCTGTCCCGCCTTCCCTGAGCCCCAGCACCCAGCCAGATGCTCGGTGCCTGCCAGCAGCCTCGTCTGGCTGAAAAGTCTGGCTTTTTCGAAGTATTGAGCGATACACATTATGTGACCGAGGGGTGGATACCAGGAGCAATATTCATTTCACGTTTACAGGGTAGATACGTCGTTGTTTTGGTTTGGTGTTTCTTTCCTATCTTTCCTCATAGTAACAGCTTATAATTCCAGCTCTCTCTCGTCACCCTCATCCTTATCAGCCCGCTGCCTTAACTTTCCTTGGCGGTTTCCCACGATTCTTTTCTCCACTGTTAGGATCTTTTCACTGTGTTATGGTCCATCATCTTCTGATAAATGCCAGAGCACTCCTCACTGTCATTTATTCTTTCCCGTGAGGTTTTTCCCTGGAACAGTTTGCAAAAAACCCTGAAGGAAATAAGAGAGAGAAGACTTCTGTTTTGTGTAACACCAGTTGCAGCTATAAGTTAAGGTGGAGAAGCGTGTTTTATATGTGAATTATAGATGAAGTAACAGTAAGTATGGATGCTTGCTTTGGTCCTGGTTGGCAGGTTATGGATTTGTTCATCCCATAGATTGTTACTGTGTATATCCCTTTAGGAAGGGAGGTTCTTAGAAAATTTAGGTAAAATTTTAAATAAAATTAGTAAAAGGCTCCAAGTTCACTTTTCTGTTAGTGGTATCAGCTAAGGACCCAGCAGGCCCAGCTGCTAAAAAATCAAGGCGTAATATTGCCCAACTTGAACCAAATTTGGCCTTGTAGGAAAAAAAATCTTAAAAGGTGAGCATGTCTTCTAAATGAGCTGGCTGAAAGAGAGGCTCAAGTTAGTTCTGTTGTGACTCTTGGCTGTGTATTCTGATCCAGCTCTAGTGGGCAGGTCAGGGGGCTGTTGAGGGTTTTTGCTTTTCAGCTGGGGCAGGTCCCTGATCCAGGTCACAGTGTGCTGCACAAATGCAGATGTGGCAGAGCAGCTGGGGAGTCACTGCTGGGGCTGGGGGTGTCCCTGAGGAGAGGCACACAGAGCAGGAACTGAGGCAGGGCTCAGCAATTATTTATTTTTGGGGGTTGTTTGGTCTCCTGGGATGGTCAGCTGCAGGGCATTTTCCTGGTGGGAGTCAGGACACAGAGAGAGCATGAGAGGCTTGAGGGGGTGGTGGCTGGAGGAGAAGAAGGGACATGAGTACACTTGTTGGATTGGCTTGAGAGACAAAGGGGCCACTGTGAGTTCGGGAAAGAGCAGGAACTACGCTTGGGAACGAGGGGCACAGGGCATAGATCTGTACAGAATCAAATGTCATTACTTTCAACTGAATGAAATTACTCCAGATATTTTTTATTTCCCTGGCAATTAGTCTGAAACCACTGGAGGATGGTGGTTATGGCATGCTTGGGTTTGGCCACAAGTCTGAGCCTGTGGCTCCAGCAGTTTTCCCAGCAGGAGCAGCCACCTCTGTGCAGATCTTGTGCTGCCCCTTGCACCGTGTGCATGACTGCCTGGTGATCCAGGAGAGTGATCTGGTGGAAAACAAGGATAGGCAGCAGGGCAAAGAGGCAGAGCTGCTTCAGCAGCTCTATTGCACAACTGGAGCTTGGAGGAAGCGACTGAGGGTGGCTTTACTGATGAAAAGGGACTCTCCTGAAGCCTGGAGTCCTGGGGAGCTGGACACAGAATTGAGAATCTTAGTTACTGAAATGTCAGGTGCTTTAAATAGTTCATTACTGTTACAAGCTGAGGGTTTCTCAGGCTTGACTCTGATCATTGAATAGGCAAAGCAATTAAGTGGCATATGTTACTAATATTTTTAAAAATAAAAATGCAGGGCATTTATGAAAAACTTCTGAGAATGGGAGCTGAGGGGAGGACCTAGTGAAGGAATATGCAGTTTTTCCTGTGTCTGTGTAATGCTTGCCCTCTGGTAAGAGCATTTTCCTACATTTCCCTCATGTTACTGTTTGAGTGAGTGAGTCTGTATCCTGGGGTGACTTTATGATGCTGAATTGTATCCCCATTTGTCTGTTTTGCCCAGAAATAAGCTATGCACCTTTAAAACTAGATCTGGGAGTGAAGGGGGGAGAAGGAGAAGCAGTGGAATATCTGAGGTGGCTGTTTTCAAAACATAGAGATAAGAGCTTCAGCTTTCCTGCTCCTGTACTGTGTTTGCACCACAGACAGACAGCAGCAGAGAGCTCTTCTTTGCTTTTTAGTTAGTTTTTAGCTAGCTGAGGCAGAGAAGTTCTCCAGACTGTGGCTTTTCTTTTTCTTGGAGCTGTTCAAACCTGCTCTGGACTGAAAACCCAGAACACACCTGGAGCTCACACCTGTGGCACACGAGGGCTGGGACGTGGCATTTTTCAGCAGGAGGGACTGATGGAGACTGAGCAGGCTGAACTGCAGCCCACGACAAGGACTCTGAATTTGCCATCTCTTCAGAACAGCAAGAGGTTTTATTGTTTAATACTATCAATTTTTTATGGTTGTGAATACTTCACCTGTTAAATAAACAGGTTTTTTTTTCCACTTTTCTCCAAGGAAATCTTTTCCCGAACCAGGTGGGGGAGGGGCCACTTGAGTCTGCTTTCTAAAAGGACCCCTTTGGAATCTTCCTCCCAAATTTGCCATAACCAGGACAGTCTGCTAGACTTTTCGAAGCAAAAGTTCACACTTTTCCTTCACTTTTTTTTGCTTTTAGATGGCTTTAAGCACAGCTGCATGACATTTTGTACAGAAAATAAGAAATTAAATGCCATCTAGGGGAGCTTTGGGCATCTTCTGATAATACTCCCATTCAAACCATAAGAATACAATTTCAGGAGCATTTAGTTGAACAGTTGAGGAAAAAAACAGGTAATACATGTTAGTAGCTCATGTTGTCGCTAAATCCAAAGTCAGTTTCTGTATTTCATACAGAGTATTTGGAAATGTTTCTTTCTGCCTTTTTCTTTCAAAACTGTGAAATAAACAGGCTTTGCTCTAGTCAAACCAGACCTAAGCTGCAGTTTGCTTTTAATTGTGGAGAATGTTTTTCAGTCAGTCACGTGAGATTTTGTATTTTCACTGTACATTACCAATTTGACCATTCTTCAGCTTCCTGTAAGTGTTGTTCCCACTTAGTGACAGCAGGGTTTTTCCATGGGCTGTCCTTGCCTCTCAGTTCACTCATTTCAGAAATTTTAAGGCATGTGAACTACTGGAAAGTGTTTCAGATTTGCAAAATTGAAACAAAAACATAATTAGTGTGGAAAGAAAGGATAAAATCTGAGGCTCCTACAGCTTCTGTTCTGTGGTCCCTAAATTTTAAACTCTTCTCAGAAAGACGACAAGCTGCAGAAATGAGCTGGGGGAAGAACACGGGTCACTTGTATGTCACTTAGCCTTTGAGGAGTGTGGGATGCTCCGTGGGTGTGTAGGAGGATGTTGTTGGGTTTGTGTATAAGCATGTGCAGAGATGTGAGGGTGGTGCATTCTGAGATCTGGAAATAAGCTCAGCTTTGAGGCCTCTGAAGGAGAATGTCTTTATCTGCTGCTACAGTTCATGTTCCCAATGGAGTGATGCATTTTGAAGTAATGACAACACCTAAAATATCTGCCTTAATTCCTGCTCATTTAATGGGGGTTGGGTAGATGCCAGTATAAGACTTCTGGGGATTTTTGTAGGTTTTTGGGGTTTTTTTGACTTTTTAATTCTATGCTACAAACACTGTTACAGAAATCAGGTTCTGGCTTAATGTAAGTTGTCACCATGTTCAGCTCACAGTTGTGAGCTGTTTTAAGGGGCAGCAATCTGATTGTACCTTTCCAAATATTTAAATGTCTGTCAGCCTCAGCAGAGGCATCAAGAGGTTAATTTTTTCTTTTTTGTGAGGGTGATTTACTCTGGGTGATTATGTTGTCAGCTGTGCATCTGTGCATTAGAAAAGTCATGAAACCTTTAATCAAAGTCTTCTGTGGTATAAGCACACAGAAAATCTGAATACTTGTGGGTTTAATTGTTTAAAGACACAAATTCTTAAATTTAATTCTCAAGCAATCACATGATTCCCAGAAGTGAGTTTTGACCTCTGAAAGCAATCAGATGAATTTTTTTTCATATGTGTGTATGAGGCTTTTTATTGCAACTTTCCCATTTCATCTCGCATGCATAATAAATATTTGTGAAACTGTGATGAAAAAAGAAACTATTTTATGAGTTTTGTAGGTGGAATTGAATTAGCCTTAAGGCTGAAGTATTTCTCAGTATGTGATAAAATGAGATCCAACCTGTCAGTGTGAAAATGTGCATCAGTTTCAGGGGAGGGTTATAAATGGAAAGGGCACTCTTGGTGAAGTATCTTGAAACAACAGTCACTATTTGATTTCACAATCTCCATCATTCAGCTAAAAATATTTTATCAAAGCACAGTTATTCTCTGAAGAGAAATTAGCAAAAAGAAGACCCAAAATATATTTGTGGAACAGTTGAGTTTAAAGCTTCCTTGTCGTTTTCAAAACAGAAGGATGATGACATTGAAGAGGGAGATCTCCCTGAACACAAGAGGCCTCCAGCACCAATAGATTTCTCAAAAATAGATCCAGGCAAGCCTGAAAGCATCCTGAAGCTGACAAAGAAGGGGAAGACTTTGATGATGTTTGTCACAGTGTCGGGAAATCCCACAGAAAAGGAGACAGAAGAAATCACCAGCTTGTGGCAGGGCAGCCTCTTCAATGCAAACTACGACGTGCAAAGGTGAGCTGTTGTGCACAGGGATAAAGTTCTTGCCTTTGCAGAACCCTTTCTTTCTTCCTGAAAACCTTTTTAACTGTTCATCCTTTGCTGTTCTCCACCTCCATCATCCATTCCTATTTCTGTTTCTTTGTCAGTTGTGACAAAGCTTGTGGTGTGGTGTAGAAACCTCTTTGATGCTTATGCACTATGTGTGTGTGTATAGCCCAGATTCTTTTTATCTCACTATGGTTGAGCTATTTATCAGTCCTAGCTGCAGTAGTTTGCCTCTGTGTGCTTGATGGAAAGTATCACACTCTGAAGATTTGTCACCACAAAAGGCTTTTTGTTCCCTTGCTAAAAAATGGGACTTTCTCTTTGAGAGAGAGCATCATTTTGAAACAGAAGAATGTTGTGCTCTTGTATGGAGGCTGAGAAGGGTTACACTAAGTGTATAAAGCAAATTTAATGCTCATTAGTGGATTTTATGTTTTTAAATTATTTCTAAATTTGTTTCCTTATTCTTACTTTCTTGGTTACCTATTGATACACTTCATACATTTTATTCTTAAATGTCCTAGAAGGTTGTTCACCTGTCCCTGTCCCCAGGCAACGACTAGACCAGCTTCTTGCTCTTAAGCATGTGCCTCAGTCATGGAGGCTCTCTGAGCAAATGCTGAATTGTTTGAAAAGCAGAGAGTTAACTGAAAAAAAATATGGATTTTTCCTCTAGGTTTATTGTTGGCTCCAATCGGGCCATCTTCATGCTGCGGGATGGTGGCTACGCCTGGGAGATCAAAGACTTCCTGATAAATCAGGAAAGGTGTGCAGATGTTACTCTGGAAGGTCAGGTTTATCCTGGCAAAGGAGCAGATGGAAACGAGAAAGTGAAAAACAAAACAAAACCTGAAAAAGCAAAGAAGAAAAAAGACACAGAGAAGAAATCTAATGGCGTCAAAGAGGACAACCGAGCAACCAACCAGAGAGAGGAGCTTTGACAGCCACGGTACCAGACTGAGTCCTGCTCTGCTGCTCCTTGAGGGGAATCTGCTGAGGAGTCCTGGGTTTTGGGGAGGAAGGAAGCAGAGACTACTGAAGCTTAAATTTATGTTGAAATTCACCAGTTTACTCATTGCTGTTGGCCATTTGTTTAGTTACAGGAAAGGTAATGCTTCATGTCAGCAATTGACTGCTTTGGTTTGTAATTTTTTTATGCTTTTGTTGTTTAAAACTAGCATACAAATCTGTGTGTCTAACATTGCAAATTTAATTTGAGTGGAAAAGAAGAATTATGGTTTCAGAATACACTGATGTTCATCTGTAGTAGCTGTGTCCATCTTCGGTGTGCAAATCATGGATTCACAGCTGCTGTCAGAGAGCCAGGTGCAGTGTGAAAAGATTCTCTTGGAAGATGGTTTGATAGACACATTTGGCACAAAACTGCCCAAAGTTGCAAAGAGTAGTGGCCAAAGATGCCTGAAATTACGGGGTTTAGGACATGTTTGGTTAGACTGCCTGTTTCTTTAAAATAAACTCAACCCACTGTGTCCCAGGAAATCTGTGGCAGTGCTTGGGAGTGTGATGGACTCGAGGGAGGAGCTCTGTTCGTGCACTCCAGATCTGTTCAGGAGGGACACTGTGTGCCCTTCAGAAGGGAATGGAACTACAGCACCTGCATGAGCAGTGTCAGGGTGAGAGGTGAAGATGAATCCAGGGCATTCAGTTTGCTCCTGCTGCTGAAGGACTGTGCCTGTGGAAACAGCTGTTCTGTGTGCCCCGTTACTCGTGCAGTGAGCTGGAAGAAAAAGCTTTAACTCTGAAATTAATTTGGTTTACTGATTTAATGGTTTGTTTAAATATTTGAAAAAGCGCTAGTTACAGCACAGAGTTAAACTTTGAGTTAGACATATCACTTACTGATGCTGATCTGGTCAGATTTTGGTGGGGTTTCTTTCTTTGTACAGATTCCTGACTGATGTGGTTGATTGTAAATGACCATTTGATTTGAATACTATGAAGCTGGACACATGGGAGTCAATACTTTGTATAATTGGAGAGGTTGTGTTATTAGATTGTTTTCAAATGCTTTGCTTAGAATTGTTTCCCTTCTGCCTTACTATCAGTTAGGGACTAAAGGCACCAAGTAGTGTGGTCCACATCATTTTGCAGAGGATGAGCACAGTATCAACTGTCTTCATTCAATCCTGGGATGGTGTTACTTTTTCTTTAAGGTGCTAAAATCCAAGTGTTTTGGATAAAAGGTCCTAATTGAACCATAATGGTTGATCTTGTGGAATACTTCAGTATCAAAAGTACAAAACTGTGACTGAGTCCTTGTTCTAAAATAAAACATGTCACTAAACTTACTGTTTTGAAGAGTAGTAAAACCTTTTAAATAGATCTGTATTTGGTTATGTATTCAAGAGGCAGACTGACTCATCTTTGGTTTCTGTATGTAAGGACTAAATGATGTTGATGAAGGTTCCAGTTGATTCATTTCATTTAATTTTAATTATATTTGTATGAATTTAGATTCAAGAAACCTTTGCAGCTACACTTCATTAAACAGGCCTGTACCCGTTTGAGTGGAAAATTAAAATTTGTTTCTTCAGGATTAACTACTACCTTTTATATTCTACTACTAATGCAGATGTGCAGCGGAGTTGAGAAGAGTCTCAGTAGATATTTGGATAGTTGAGATGTGCAATCCAGTTCTTGTGCATAACTAATTTATCATTTGGTCACATACTCTGGGTCAGCACCACCCTTTGTAAACAATATTGCTTTTCATCTCAAGGGAAGAACAGGCCACATGAAACTATAAAAATGAAATATAAATGAGTTTTTGCTTTTCAAAGTTATGGTATAGAGGTGATAATTCAGATTTGGATCAGAAAGACATAGAAGTGCAGTTTTGTATTCCTCCTAATGTTATTTCCTTTTTGGTCAGATTGGGTTTGACACTGTTAGAGAAACAATTGCTACACTATAGCTATAGCCCAGATTTTGAGTATAGATACTTCAGTCTCATAAATCTACATTTACAGTAGATTGGGCCTTTCCCCTTAAAAAAGTTCAAAGGAGCTTTGTTGAAATTGAACCAGCCAATTGACCTTTTTTTTGGTTGGCTGGTTGGTTGTTTCTGAGTCAGTTGCCCACGCCAAATGCAGGTATGTCTTGTGCCACATAGCTTAATCAAATTTCAAAGTGTTTGGTTTTTTGTTTTGTTTTGTTTTGTTTTTAATCTGTTTGGTGACTTAGCAGTTACACACAAAATGCTGCCTTCACAAAATAAGTTTCTTCTAATCTTCCATTTTTCTTCTCCCTTTTCCATGCTTTACACTAAACAAATACTGAAATGTACCAGTAAGTGTAACATGGCAGTCTGGCAGGAGCTGCTTTACCTCAGCCAGTCCTTCTCTGCTATCACAGTTCATTAATCAAGAAAACTTGAATTGCCTTTTAAAGCTGGTAAAGTCTTTGAGACAGTTGCACTTGTCCTAGGACAGTGTTACATAACCAAATGTTTGGTGATGATTTAAGAATCCCAAACCCTATTGCACATATGAATATATATATATCAAATATCCTCCAAAAGTTACATAAGACCAGGAATGTTCTGAGTACCTCAGAGGATGAAGTCTCCCTTGGAGGCTTATCAGGCTTTCAATAACAGATTTTTTGGTTCCACATACAGGACATTCAGATACCTCCTTTAAAACTAATTTCAACCAGTAGGGTGGTAATTATACCTCTTACTACTTCCTTTTTTTTTTGCAGTTTTATACAGAGGTACATGGGAAATCATCCATTTTCGTGACAGTGAAACATCTGCTGCCTTTCTCCTCCCAGCATAGTGGTTTCTCTGTTCTAGTGCTATAACTAACTTTTCTGAGCAACTGTTAAATTTTTAACCCAGCTATCCTACTCAGAAAAAAAGAGTTTGTCAGTGATGCTACACAGGATGTGGTTGCACTTTGTGAAAAATTTCCAATGGACAATCAACTTTTTATGTAATAAAATACTGGAAAAAATATTCTGGGTTTTGTTGATTTGGGTTTTTTCTTTAAACTGTTCTGACACAAACTACAACAGAATTTCTGCTCTTAACTTAGAGTGGTTAAGCATTTCTCTGAACAATCAGGTCAGCCTTGACTTCCAAGAGAATCTACTTTTCTATCACTGTTCCTGAACTCTTTCAATTTTGTCCCAAAAAGGAAGTCATAAATTAAAACACCATTTTGTAAAGATACAGAACAACCTACTTTGGTCTGATATTTGGCCACTGTTCTCGACAGGTTTCTGGTAAGGCTTATAAAGTATTTCCATTCTTTTATCTCATTTCCTTTTTTAATCAGGGAGTAACACTGCATTTTCCAGGGTTTTTTAAATTGCATTGGATATTTATAGAAATTCAAAGAACCTGTGCCTGAGTAGAGGGGATGCCTCTGTTTTTAAAATGCCTAATTTGTTGGTACTGTCATGTTTTTCTTATTATGACTGCCATCCTACTAGATCCATTGATACCCTGCTATTTGATAATTCTTACTCTGGATAAAATGAACTATTTTTGAATATCACTATTTTTTATCTTTTATACTGTGCCCTTTCAACAGGACAAATCCCACTGAATTCAGGTAGTACCAAATTTCCAGTAAGGAAAAGAAGGAGAAAAATCACTCCACTGGGATTTTTGGGTGATGGTATTTTTCTATTTTATTTAGTCAGGTGGTGGAGGGGGTTGGACACCTGGCTGTGGAGCAGAAGAGCTCTGTGCAGAGCAGTTTTTGATTAGCATTTAAAAAGCTGCTGTAGCACACAACAATCAGGCATTGCACAGTGCCAGGCTTTAGGACAGATGGGAAGTGCTTTGTTCCTTTCCAGTGTGATGCTGCTTAACAGACCAGTGTTGATACTGGCTGGGTTATCAGTGCCATTATATCCATTATTTCTGTGACAGGAAAACCAGATCTGTTAACCAGATCATTTAACTTAACAGTAATAATGGTAATAATAATAAACACATGACACCAATTTAAAAATAATTATTACATAGACATTGATATTTTAGGAGGGGAAAACGGGACAGTTAAAGGAGCTTCAGCCTCTTCCCCATCTTATGGGCAAAGACTACAACTTCTCAGAAGCAGAACCTTTTTCCTTACTCCAGAATTGTTGTGTCTCTGTTGCAGAGGGACAGAAGACACCTTTGATTTTTACAGAAGAGCAACTGGAATGCTCTAATTCATGGAGTTTATTCCCTTAGATAATTTATTGATACCTCCAAAAACCCATGGGCCCATCTTTACTGCCTGTAACATCTGCTGCTTTTAAAATATCAGTTGTGTCTGAGCAGAGGCTGGACTTGTGTTTTGGCACCCTGCCCACTCATTCTGTGGGAAACACTGACCAGAGCATTGAGCACTCGTTAAATCATTGATATTTAAATCAGGTCGGCTGCCTTAATTGGTGGCAGGTTACATGTCATCAGGGCTCTGTGTGCATTGCAGGGAGGTGAACAGCAAAGCCCTGGAATTTGCTTGCAAGGTGCAAGGATTCAACAGCCCCATGAAGTGACCTGGATCTTGCTGTAACTTACAGTTTTCTCTGTAGGGAGGAAGACTCAATTATACAGAAATAATTGTAGTGCAAGGGTGTATTGAAAACAAGATCATCGTGAACACTTGCTGAGTCAATACAAAAATAAGCAAAAAGGTTTAATAGGTGTATTTATGTGACCATTGCTATTATTAGGTCTATTTATGTGACCATTGCTATTATATTGAGATTCATGCCTGCAGACTATCTTGTATATTTGGGATTTTTCTAACTTGTCCTTCCTGCAACTCCATTTCATTCAGCTTCTTTTCACAGAACAATTAGAAATGGGTCAGTTTTCATCCTCTCATCTAAAATGATATTTCAGAAGTGTCCACAATAGTGCATATTTGAAATAATGTAAGACTTTTATATGAGTATTTTAATATTCATCCCACCAGTTGTATTCACAGCCATTCCCTGTGCCTTGCCAACCCCTGATAGTCAGCTGATGTCTTTCAGGTGCTGTACAGCATGTTAATCACTGTGTGGACTTCAGATAATTGCACTTATAATAGGATGGAGTTGCCAGGAGCTTAATGGAAGCACAGACATGCAAATGCTTTGGCGTTTAAGACAGCAGTTGAGCACAAGTTCTTGAAAAAACAGCTGTCTTGCCTTTAATGTGGGTGCCAGGTAGTTTGTTGTGAACTAATGAGCTGTGTAACCTAATGAGGGCAAGACCACTTTCCTTTTTATCAGCACTCCTCTGAGCCTCTGTTCCCACACAGCATCACCATTTAAGCCATAGTGCTCAGTTCTCAGATAACCCAGCTAAGGCCTGAAGTGTATATCAGCCACGTTGCTATTTCTGGCAGTAGTGATAAACCAGGACAACCTCACTTTCTGGGATGAGAAAATCAAGTTTAGATTTGTAATCAGAGCAGACTGTGTTCAAGAGATGTAGCTGTAGCACTTGAATGCTGGAGTAGGCTACAGGAAAGCAGAAATGAATGAGCTGCATTCATTTCCTTAGGTGTTGCTATCAACTGACAGGGCCTTTGCTTTCAGGTGAGGTATCTGTGCTTTAAGAAACATTATCCTGTACTACTCACCCTACACTAACACGGTAGGAGAGGAGATGGGGTTATGGTGGGGCTGGTAATTTCATTGTCATCTCACACCCTCTGGGAAAGGAAAAGACTTTTTGTAGGGGGCTTCCTCCCCAGCAATTTCCTGTCGAATCCTGTCAGTGTTCCCTTACCACACCCCTTGCCATGTCCTGATAGTGCTGAGACACTCCAGCTGAGCCTTACACTGTGAATTCCGAATAGATCTGTGTGCAGAGTGCTGCAGCTCTCCCTGGTGCTCCGGTGTTGAGGCTGTACAGTGAGTGACCACTCGCATCGCCCTTCCAGGCTGGAAAAGCTGGGACACCACAGCAGAGGGGACGGACTGGTGCTCTGAGAGTCCGCAAGGGCTGCAGAAAACGGGTTGCACTTAATTTGGGGACGCGGACAAGCGGAGTTTGCTGTGCTCGGTGCCCGGGAGAGACTCGGGGGAATGTCCCGGGAGCGGCCACCAGAGGGCGCGCGCGGACAGGGAACGGCCTGGGCAATGGAATTGAATGGAATGGAATGGAATGGAATGGAATGGAATGGAATAGAATAGAATAGAATA
>JANRMJ010128463.1:0-12135 GCA_025584955.1 Alethe diademata | reverse complement strand
TGAAACTTCCCTGAAACTTCCCTTCCCTTCCCTGAAACTTCCCTGAAACTTCCCTCAAAATATTGGTCACACTTCTGAAGCAGCCCAGGGTATGTTTGGCTTTCTGAGCTGCATATGCACATTGCTCAGTCACATCCATTTGTTCCACCACTAGTGCTCCCAAGTCCTTCTCTGCAGTGTTGCTGCTCTCAATACATTCTCCCCACTGTGTTGATACTGGGGATTGCCCCAGTCTTGCCCATGGTCTTGTTTAACTTAATGAGGTTTGTACAGGCCCACTCCTCAAACCTGCCCAGGTCCTCCTGAACGGCATCCCCTCCCTCCAGTATATCAGCTGCACCACTCATCTTGATATAATCTGCAAACTTGATGTGGCGCACTCAATCACACTGTCCATGTTGTTGGTTAAGAAATTCAATATTGTTGGTGCCAGTGCAGACCCTTGAAAGACAACACCCATTACTGGTTTTCACTTGGACACTGAGGAGTTAACTGTGACTCTGGATGCAGACATTCAGCCAATGCCTTATTAATCTAGCAGTTCATCCATCAGACCCATATTTCTGCAATTTAGAAGTAAAAATGTTATGACAGACAGAAGTAGACTGCTCTTTACTTACAGAAGTTCTACTTCTTCTGGTAACTCTTCCCTTTTGCCCTCATGAAGTCAATAATTAAGCTACACTGACTGCAAAACTAGACCGTAAAACTACATTCTAAGTAATGTGTGGAAGTCTCATTTGTTCTTCCAATCAAACTCTTTGAAGATCAAAATAATTCCTCACCTCTCATATATGTAAATTCTTCCTAGTAGTGTAATAGATAAAATTAAACAAGAAAAGGAAGTCATTAAGCATATCTCTTGAATCTTTCCATACTACTTTTATTATTTTAATGAAACAATTAGTGTAGACAATATTTTCAATATAATTTACCACCAAATAAAACTCCAAACCAACATTCCAGGCTCAATTCAGTAAAATGCCAAAAAAGCCCATTCACTATTATAGAGATATGATCAACCCAAATGAAGTCAGTAGTTTCTCTGTTTCTTCTTGCTGTAATGATCTTTGTAATGTAAAAGCACTATTGTGGAACACAGGCCCTTGTCTTATTCCATACTTATTTCCTCTCTGCATTTGCCTACATTATTGTTTCTAAAAGATTTACTTTTTCTAATCCTCTGCTAGATTGTGTAAAAAGAGCTCTTGAAAGAACTCACTAGCTGCTTTAAAGAAAATAAGCTTCTACTGTAGGGGCTTTTTTGCATAATTGTTCAATTTTAATATAAATAAAAATGAATGCTATGAAAATGGGCTGTTTCTCAAAAGAGAAGGCTTGAATTGTCACTCTTTAAGCTGTTCCTGTTCTTTAAAATTGCTTTTGTTTTCAGAGCCTTCCACTGAGATCAAGATGGGATGTCAGCCAAAGGAATTTGACTTTTTCATCAGGGAATAGGCCTGAGTTTTGATTTCTTTCATAACCACTTGAATATGTAAACCAATGATTTCCATCTTTAACAGTTTGGCAAGAAAGATTAGGCAGACTCATTTAAGGACTATTATCCTTTGAAGCATGCACAGTAATTCCAAATCATTAAATTTCCAAGCTGATTACGTTCTTCTAATGTAATACTTTGTTTCGTCTTTTTTTAATTAAAAATTTTAAACATGATAGGCAATTGTAACAGAATATAAAATTCAAAAATAAGAAGGCAACCATGCTTTTCTTGAGGTTTCAATTAAGAATATTTGGGTTTGTATAGATGTTATGTGGATGGTAGTTCAGCAATGTTAAAAAAATATAGCTCGTTCCATATTTGCCATATATAATATTACTACTGCCTGTATCACTAATCAATCAATATGCATTATGTGGTCATCCTGAATAATCATAATATTATTTTTAAAGTAAATACAATAAATAACAATTAGTTGTGTTAAAAACACAGTTTCAAAAGTATGCACATAATTAATTGCAGGAATCCACTTCCAAAACCTAAACTTTATGTTTGAAATAGGTATTAGACTAGCTATTGCATTCATTTAATTTATTGACAAAATTCAGAAGCAAAGTGAGCACGTTCTGCATGAGTATCCTGCCTAGAATCCTACTCCATAATTTTTAAAAATAGTTCTACAAATACCTCTAGAAAATGTTGGTGTCTTAATGAAAATATTTCCTGTTTGTGTTGTTTTTACAGCATATTTTTGCTATCAGGAGTCTGAAGGAGCTTGCTTCTTTGAGAAGACATTGGAGGTTGCCCCAAAGTCATACAAAGGCAGTTTCAGACAGCTCCTAGACCATCCCAACATTGCTCAAAGTTGAGCCACCCGTTATGCTGGCTGTGCCTCTGTGACTGTATCTAAAAAGGACAAAGATTGCTGCACAGCAGCTGTGAGAGAGAAGTAAGAAAGATGAAACAGACATCGAGATCAGAGAAGAAAGAGGAAAAGTAGTGCCATAGCAGGGATTCCATGAAGAAGGACATGATGGAACAGGTTGTCCCCCTGCAGTCCATGAAGGAACATATAGGAACAGATATCAAGCATTGAGTGGAGTTTATGATCCCGCAGCAGCCTCCACAATGCTGTGTTGTGTATGG
The DNA here is from genome assembly GCA_025584955.1 of Alethe diademata. Lineage (NCBI taxonomy): Eukaryota > Metazoa > Chordata > Aves > Passeriformes > Muscicapidae > Alethe > Alethe diademata. The sequence continues at coordinate 9,530 of JANRMJ010128463.1, read as the reverse complement.
GGACCTAGAAATGTGTTGACAACACACCTGTGTTTTGGCTGCTGCTGAGTAGTGCTGCACAGCACCAACACAATTCCCCAGCATTCCCCTTCACTTATAGCTAAGGATGGACAAGAACCTGGGAGAGGATCAGACAGGGCAGCAGACCCAAACTGTCCAACAGGATATACCATTTGATGGCTGCTCAACAACAAAAGCCAAGGGAAAGGAAGAGGATGAGATCATTGCTTTTCCCTTACTACTTTTATCTTTTGATAAAAAGATAAGACTACTTTCGAAACTACTTTTATCTTGACACACCACATATTTTTTTCCATCTTGTTTTGTCCTCCTGTGCTTCTGAAAAATGGAAGGATACAAGAGATTGCTAAGCACCTGGTCTTCAGCTAGGGCCATATTGCCACAAAGCCATACTGCAGCTAATGCAGGACCCCACACCAAAGCAGGTGAATATACCTTAAAGGAAGCTGCAGCCTCTGGACAGCCCATGGCAGAATAGGCTCCTGTAAATGGTTGTGGAGCATGGAGTGGAGCCCATGCAGGAGCTGTTGTCCCACGGAGGAACCATTCTGGAGTAGTCTGTTCCTAGAGGTTTGTATGCTATGGGAAACACCTACACTGCAAAAATTCTTAAGAGCTGCAGCCCGTGGAGAGGACCCACACTGGAGCACTGTGTGAAGGTCTGTATCCTCTGAAAGGCACCCCATGCTGGATGTTTGAAAGGGTTTTAGGAGGAGGGGGTTGGCAGAGATGATGAGTGATCACAACCCTCATTCTCCATTCCTCTGCACTTACTGCTGGGAAAGTAGTAGAAGGAGTGAAGCTGTGTGTTGGAAGAAGGGAGAGGTAGGGGAAAGGTGTTTTTACTTTTGTATTTATGTTTTACTATCCTACTCTGTTGTTAATTGGCAATAAATTAAGAAAATCTTTCCCAATTTTTGTCTGTTTTGCCCGAGAGTAACAGATGAGCAAACTCCCTGTCTTTACTTCAACATACATGATTCCCCATATTTTGTATCCCTGTCATGCTAAAGAGGATGAGTGTGTGGTGGGTGGCTCATGGGTGCTGTCATCAGGCCGAAGTTAAACCCCCCATGCTGGTTCAAACACATGAATACTCTTCCAATAACCATCATGAATGACCATCCAAAATACTCACCTGCCTCCCACAGCAATTAAGTTCTAGAATAATCTAGGCGATTAAGAAAAAAATTAAGACAAAAAGGATTTTTAATAAAAGTGAATAGTTGGGATTACTTAGTTCCCCTCCCAACAGATTATGGGACTCTGCTCAATGTGTCCACAAAGTGCACAGGTGTTATTAATCCCTGAGCTACCCCAAAACTCATTCAGTATACTTGACTGCGAGTAGGGACTGCTTTTCAAGAACTCCTATTTCCCACTGCCAACGAGACATGGTTTTAAAATGCAGTGAAATATCCATGCTTTGTCTGAGGTATTTCTGGGCTCCTACATCCTTACAGAATGGTGTTTCATGCCATCTAAAAAAAGGACAAGATCTACTTCTTCATCTTTATGCAACAAAACATGTTAGTGCTCAAAGACTATTATTTTATGCTTAAACCTAAGCACACACAGTTTTTTAGACATGAAGGATTGTTTCTTGAGTAGCCATCTCCTCCAGACAAGATCAGTAGAAAAAAAACTGTTCTCGTAGCACAGTCTGAATCATTAATAAACTATATTAATATAGTGCATACATTCATATGTGTGTATGTAGATACACCTCATAAACTGCATCGGAAACCATAATTTTGAGGGTTTATGTTCATAGTGGGATAGCAATACAGATTTTTCTATTTAGGTCTGAGTAAGGTGTAGCACCCACTGAAGCATGTTGTAATGAGGAAAAGTAAAAAGTTGTGCATCAGAGGACATTTGCAGAGCACAAATAAAGTTTATTGGTCCCACACAACAAACATGCAAATCCTTGCATATTGGCTTCTGAAGCGTAGGTAAGCCCCACCTCCTATGACAGAGCAGTCCCACAGCCAGAAGTAGCTGTGTGCAGTTCCATCATAGCTCTGCATACACAGGCCTGTTTGCCTGCTGCCTCCTTAGGAACCCAAGTTCACCTCAGCAACCCCTTTCCCTTGATTCTGTTTTCCACATGTTATTGGAGCTACTTGAAAAACCTAGTGGCAGCTAATAAAATCAATGTGTTTTGCTGTATTTGTATGATCTGGCTGAGAACCTCATTCAGCAAGATTTAATGCATTAGAAGAGGACTTTGTTATATTTGCTGGTTATTCCATGGTAATGTATCAAATACTACATTCAAATATTACATGTATCAAATATTACTATTTTTATCTAGACCTGAGTAGAAAACAAAGCCCTATAGAACTTGCAAAAGTCTTTGCAAGAAAAAATCTTGTAGATGATAATAGATTATATAAATTGCTAATTCTCTAGGAGCAACATATTCCAGTGACATTATTTTGTGACTATATCATCTCTAGTAGTTACCTCGCCCCCATGAACATGACAGGATTTCACCCTTTTTTTGTTTGGTTATTTGAATGGTTGTTTGGATTTGGGTTTTTGTGATGGGTTGAGGGGTTGGGTGTTTTTGTTGTTGGTTTGGTCTTTTTGGATTTTTTTGTTTGTTTGTTTGTTTTGGAGGTATTCTTTTTAAAAGATGGTTAAGCAGATATTACCAAATTAAAATGTTGCAATTATAATTGGAAAAAACTACTCTGTAGCTACTGTCAAGGGAACTGAGCTACATCTTTCCCATTTCCCTCACCTCTTGCGCTGACTATTGACTATTTTGAGGTAGCTACAATTTAGACTTTACCCAAAGATTCTCTTTTGGAAAAATTTTTATATCAAAGATTCTATATCGTTATTGCTCAATTGAAAAAAATCCCAGCTGTATTCCAATATAGCTGTGATAAGAGTAGCTTTCTGGAATCCTATGGTAAGTATTTTAAAACAGAAGTGTTTTCATATTAAAAAAAATCATCTCTTGTTTCACATACAACAACAGCAGCAACAACAAAAGGACTATTATTTCACTTACTCATGGAATAATCATTTTCTATAATACACTGCTACCTGTTCATTTACAAGGCCAGTGGAGAAAGATAAGGTGTCAGTTTTAGAACAAATAAGATATGGGCAAGCTAGCATCAATTTATAACCAAGAAAATGACCATGTAATGAATATGTATAACATAATAGTTCAAAACAACCTCTTACAATGTATGTGTCATTTATTCTTCAAATGAGGCAAAAAGCTGTGATTCAGACAACAGAATACATTTCCTTTTGGTCTACATTTAAGGCATTCAGTTAAAAGGCAGAGCAGGGGTTTGTGCATATGTATACGAGTGGATAGTTTCAACTATTATGTTCTTAGTATTCTAGAAATGGACTTGTTTATGAGACTTTATAACTATATCAAGTCTAGCTAATCTCTGTATAATCACTTCTTGTGCATCTTTGATTTTATTTATGCATTACAAGAAAAACTCAGTTTAACAGGTAAAAATACACGTGATTCTTACATCTGAGGGTATTTTTTAAGTCATACAAAATGAAGGGAAAAAAGACAAACAATTCAGCTTACATGTGAAAATGTTTATCTCTCATCTGCAGGAAAAGTAAGTGAACATTCATTTTTTTATCCCAGTATGCTGGTATTTCTAAACCTGTAAGTCTGCAATTAATGACTACTACATTTCATTTATAGACAGTAATCTAGAAATAAAAGCTGCATTTCTGCAAATAAAAATTGTTTTGCTACTGCTTTTTGCATACGGTTATCAAAATGGGTGAACTGCACAGATGCGAGAACAAGATGTTTCAAATCTCATGGTTTTTGGTTATTGGATCTAGGCTGATCTCTCAAAGTTTCCCTTCCTGTAATTTACTCTCTCATAATTTCAAAGATGATTGAACCAGTAAAACAATGTGTCCTTACAACATAAGATAAAGACACTTTTGTTAATTAAAGTTGAAATATTACTAAAAGAAGAACTGCCATGTGTAACTTAATATGCTGCTAAATAAATCTTATCTATGTGAAAAAATTGTGAAAATTTTTTCACTACTATATTGCTTTTTTCTTACCTTCTTTCACTTTTAGTATCAAATTCTGTACAGTCATTTATTTTATAATTTGAATATCTTCTAGTATCTCTTTTTCTTTTCCTAGGGAAGATAAAACTTCTCTTCCATTCCTCAGAGGCACGTGCTCAAAATGGCATTTGTCCTAATGGACCTAAACTTTCCCAACTTCAATTGCGTATTTTCACCTCTAGTTATTGAAGCTGACAATCTGCTAACATAGGAAAAAAAATAACAGATTTGGGGAAGATTTTACAGATTGTTCCATAGTTAAGGATCCAGATTCCCTCCAATCTATGCTTATGCACATGGCTGAAATATCTGCATCAGGGAGACTGGCACTCCATTTTCCTTTGCAGACTACAGGCTACTCAGAATTCTTCTTGCTTTGTAGACGAGTCCAGTCCTTTCAAGTAACATTAGAAAGGAGAAATGATAATTACACTGCTAATTTATACAACTGAGTTACATTTCTAAACATAAATAGAAGTAGATACAAGCTCAGGTCCACTACACCATACCTCAATGTGGACAGATAAATACTTGCAACACATCCTTTAGAAAATTTTTGGCCATATTTGACTTATGAGGTAATCAACTTCATTCTTATCTATATTTTCCATTGCAAAAGTTATTCATTATATTCATATTTGAATAACAGACATTTTCTTCAATGAATTAATATTTTCCATTTTCACATTGACCTAGAGAAGTAATAGAATATTTAATATAGGAGTTGTAACGAGTTTGTGTTGGCTGGTCTTCACAATATTAATGATATTCATCATATTATTATCCTTATACGATTTTTTTTATAGGGCTATGAGATCCTGGATTATTTTCTTAATCATAGATTATATTGTACAGTGAATTCTTACTATCTATTACCCACTACCCTAAATGGATACATCTGTAAATCAGAACATATCCGAAATATAAAGTAGCACTTCTCAAGCTTAGCAAAGTGTAATATATAGTCCCAAACTGAAATCTAATAGAGAATGAAGGATAGTGTTCAAATTGTTGCGTATAAATGTTGTGAATTCCTATAGAAGCATAATTCATCTGAAAAATTTAGAGGTGTTTCCTGCATCCTTCAGAAATGCAAATATGCCTGAATCACGTACTTTCAGAAAGTCTGTGAAATACATCTGTGCTGAAATACAACATCTGATTCAAAAGTATGAGATGTAAATTCACTGTTAGAGGTATATTTCCAGAATAGAGTATTCTTTGGGCCTGAGCTGGAAACAACTTTCTGATGCAATTCTATGTGGAATTTCCAAGTAAAAAATGATGACAATATTCCCTAAATAAAAGGATTCGCAACAATTTCTCAAATGAAAAGAAGTAAGTGGAAAAGCAGGAAGAAGTTGCACACAAACATTGATTTAGTCTCACAAAAGTTTTTCAAAGTTCAATACATTAAGAAGGACACTAATGAAAATGTAAGGTAGAAGAGAAGAAATAATATCTTAAGATAAAGAGGGCATCCTAAGATAACTAGGAACAATCAAATTCATTTATACGGTAGTATTTAAGATACCCAAATTACACTTAGCACATTCTTATTTCCCTCTGAATTTTGCTAGAAACCTCTTCATTTAATTTGAATTTGTGTAGAGCATAAAAATTCTAGCTATTACTTCTACTCCAAATCAATTTTGTTGTTTAGATGTGAGGTGATATTTTATTCAGACTTGGACTAGCTATACAGGGTGCTTTATGAAAAGCCATCTCTATTTAATTTAATATTTATTCAATTTTAAAAGTAATAAGAAAACTTAGATTCATCTGCACATTCAATTGATTTCTCAGATCCTTGAGAGATGTACTTTGAAAGTTCTCTAATAGTTGATGAATGTAAAAAAATCCAAACACTGAATGCATGTTAGCAAAGGTCTGAAACTGCAGATAATACATGGACACAAGTTTAGGAATTTTATAGGAACCAATGTCTGCCAAAAATCAGTTTCAAGTGATTGTTTCCACATAGACTGTAAAATTGATGTCTACTTCCCTGCTGACTACACAATTTTTATTATTTTTAAAATTAATTCTCCTAAGAGTAGAAACTTCATTATATTTCTCTATATATAATTATCTTCAGGCTGGATACCCCTGGTGAACACATTTCTTTGGTGCCTTTGTAAACCAGTGTAGTGCATCATGCAGTATTTATCAGCCACCAACCACCAGCGGCATAATCAGATGCACATGTGATAATGAGGTTCTCATCTTGGTACTCATCTTTCCCACACAAGTGGAACATCAGCTTCAAGTAGCCATCACAGTCAGAAGGAAAGGCACTGGTCTCACAGCAGAGGCCAATTTATGATTCAGAGCAAAAGTAGGAAGCAAACCCCTCCTGAACCTCTTTTGTTAGTCAAACTCTTGTTATGGTTAGGTGTAAACCAGACTTCTTTCCTCAAAGGCTTAGATAGCTGCTGTATTGAGATTGACATTCAAGTGTTGTCCATTTGTCCAGTGTTTTTTTTTTTTCTTAACATGTTAGAGAACACAATGAACTGAAAGCTAAGGGCTGGTAGAATTAGGATTCTCATCTTGGCATAAGCTATAAACAGAATTTTTTCTGAGAAGTTACATTATTCCCAACCTATTTACTGAATAGAAATTAATAAGTTCATTTAAAAATAATGTAATTCTAGTTTTTATTAAATAATCACGAAGCATAATTTACATTTATCTCCTGTATGTCTCTCCTTGTCTAAAGATTGATTTCTTTAATTTTGCTTTTACACTGCATAGCTGCCTCCATGACTACAAGGAATATAAGATTTATTGTGATATCATATTTCAGAGGAAGGGAAGCAATAATAAATGGTTTTGAGGAAAGATATCAACATGCCCTGTTGCATCATTCTACAAAATTAAATTGATTTTGCAAAAATTTGCCTATTGCTCTTTTGTCTGGAACAGCATTTCTGCTCTTGCTGGAAGAAAATTTGACAGCACATTTTGAAACAGGTATGTATTTCCTAAAATGTGAGTATTTTTCAAAGTATTAGTAAGCAGGTGGTGACACCTAGTTTTTCGTACATTTCTTACATAATTATTGTTCTAGTCCTAAATTTCTTTTAGTTGATTTACAGACGAGGAAATTTTCATTTTCCATTCATTAGCATTGAATGTGCAATTCAGCAGAAAAGATCCCTAATACTTAATGGCACAGAACCAACATGAGTAGGTTCAAAGTTCTTCAAGCAACTGGTCAAAATTACAGGAAAGGGAAGTCTGTACATGGATTCCCTCATCTTCACTATCTCCTTTGAATTCTACATTGTGGGGACACCTACTCAATTTGACAAATATGAAGCATTTTGTCAATATTGGTTCTTTGTGCAAGATTTGTTCTCTTTCCTGCTAAAGATTCCATGCTCTCTCATAACAAAAAATGTTATTTGGGAATGATTATTCTGAATCTAGTCTATTTCATATGTTTCTCCCCAAACAAGAAAACAACTATTATTGAATCCATTTGCCACCACATCTCAAAAATATACTTCAAGGGGAAAAATACATTATTAAAAAATAAACAACAACCAGAGCATGAAGAAAAAGTTTTTAAATCTAATAAATATGGGATCTTTGTCTTAGTGAGTTCTGTAGGCAGAGCTGCTTGAGACACCTACATTATGCATGCCATATAAGCATTTGTCATCTCAGCACAACTGAGATCGAAAGCTTATGAATATTTGCCCCTGAAATAGGATCCTGATTCAGGGCACTATAATATCTTCCTTTATTGCAAGATCTTCATTTCCATGGGGGAAGCATATTATCTTATAAATATATTAGCAAACATACACAAGAATTTCTGAACATATTTTTACTTTTTTATTTCTTTCAAATACAAATACATGTGTATCACAGCCTTTTCGTGACAGGATTTCTACATGCGAAACCAGCAAGACTCTGGATATAGCAAAACCACTGCTGTGAGAGTGGGGGAACAGTCAAGTGCCTGAGTGTCTAAGAGCCTTGAAATTTGTTCTTTCAAATCAAGGCAGGAACTAGAGTAATTTAGATACTCTCTAGGAATTTTCATTTTTTTTGTCTCCGTCATGACTTAAACCAATTTGAAACCTCCCTCGGGTACAGTTTACTTGGGTTGGTTTCTCTGCACCTTTGATACTCAGAGGTGCTTTGCTGTCTACATTTGATCATTTTTCCTTCAGGACTCAGAAGACTAACTGTTCAGCCTTAGACCTTTATCTAATGGACTCCTTTTAGGAAATTTCTTTCTCCCATATTTCTTCAAGGGGATTCAATTATACAAGCACTCTTTTCTTACCTGGAATGCAGACAGTACTACAGTAACTTTTGCTGCTCAATGAGTGCTTCTTTTGACTAATTTTTCCATAACTGATTTATTTCAGCTATTTTTAAAATTTAATTCACAACATTCTAATAAAATGCATGTAAAGAAATGTAATTATACATTTAATTCATGTATCCCTCTTTCATAATTCAACAGTGCATTTCTCTCGTGATGCATACATACTTTATACTGTTTGATTTTATTTAAAATACTTGTTTCTCTCTTTCAGCCAACTTATTTCTGCATCTTACACTGTGTAGCTGAAGTGATCACGAGTGATAACTTCTTTTCATAGTAGTTTTTGTGACATAAAATGATGCGGAGGCAAAGAATTTACTGTACATTTGTGATACATATAAAGGTATGTGGAAGATAGGGCAGACCAACTGAAGACGTGGAACTGAACAGCTTTGCATAAAACTCCATTATAAACTGAAGAGATTATTTCTATGGTTAAATCTAAGATGTGTTTCATAACTATTTAACAATGTTGCATCATGGACTTCCATTATTTTGCCTAAAACAGTGTTTCAAACAGTCTCTGCACTGTAAATTTTACATCCCTGAGCCCATGCCAATTATAAAGGAAGTCGAATAACCTCCTCTTCTCTTATGTGCTGCTTTTATTTAAAGAGTCTTTCCAAGTGGACTGATGCCAGCATTTCTACCCTGAGGACTTCTACAGCACATTCACAGATGTCTGGCAAAGACAAATTTATGCAGTGGTCCTCTCACCAGTTTGAGGCCATATTCACCACAATGTTCAGCTACTGAATGGCCAACTTACATGACCACTAGGGTCCCTTATAATGTTAGATATCAAGGAGTCCCTCCAAAGGCTGGAAACACCAGCATAAGGTGTGAGACTCCTCTTAAACTGTGAGACAAGAAAAAACACAAATTAAAAAACAAAAAAAAATTCCACAAAAACAAACAAAAATCAAAATAACCACTGAAAAAAAGCACTCCCACTAATTCCTTGGTGACAACTCTTACATTCAGATTCAATATACAAAATAAGATTTGCACATCCTGTCAGCAGCCACCCCAAGCTGAAATGTCTTTATCAGCTAGTAACATGTGTGCCTCCATC
>JANRMJ010128403.1:0-12137 GCA_025584955.1 Alethe diademata | reverse complement strand
ATTATTATTATTATTATTATTATTATTATTATTATTATTATTATTATTATTATACAATTCCTGGAAGCAAAACAAAAGCACAGATGTTCTATGCAGTGCTAGGTCTTAAAATCCAGGGTTAAGATAACAAACATCCTGATAATGTATTAACAATGCTAAATGAGGTATTAGACCACAGCAAAAGATGATAAAACTTGAAGTCTGACCATAATAAATATTATCCATCCACCCATGCATCCATCCATCCATCCATGCATCCACCTAAACATCCATCAAAATTCCTATATTTCAAAATCATCAGTTCATTTCCATGTCTGAGCAGATGCTCCGTTGTCTGCAAGCTTGTTTGATTTGCTGATGTTATTTTTATAGGATTTCCTGTTATTTCACAGGTTTGCTGTGAATTCAGGTGACTCCTCTCTGTGCTTTTACTTTAGACAGGAAAAATGTGAATGGCACACTTTGGCAGGGTTCCAGGAAGCCGGAGAATGATTCGTACGTAAGAAGGCACTGCCAGTTTGAAGGTAATTGCTAAACAGATTTCAGCTGATTTTGCATTTTCAACAAAGTATTTAAAAGGGCACCAAGAAAAATTTCTCATTTTCACCAATAATCCAGCTAAATAATTTGTCAGGTCTTTTAGAGGTTAATTTTGACCCAAGAGGGGCAAAAGTAGTCAAAATAAAGCTTATCTTAAAACTGAGAAGCTAAGAACACACTCTGAACAATTCTCTCTGTAATCCATAGGAGACTTTCCCTACAGTAAATTGCCATAATTGTGTGGTATAGGGCTTTCCCAGCCATAGTAATCTGTGTTTCCTGGATATTTTACACAGCTCCAGATATCCAACAGGGAAAGGGTGGAACTTTTCTCACAAAATTTTTTGTGGCAGGTGCAAAAGAGAGTTGGCAGTACTTTGTCTGATTCTCTTTCCAATCCTGTTCTGATGAACTTTATTAAAACCACTTTACAGTTAATGCATGGGAAGTTGCTTATGACATTGCTTAAGAGTGTACCAATACAAATTCATTAAAATAAAATTGAGTATTAACAAGTGAGCAGTCACCTCACCTATTTAAACACAAACTGGACTTTAAAAATCAAAATGCTTTAATAATCTGCTTGATGTTGCTTCCAGGAATGGCATTTATATTTGTAGTTTTCAAAGTTAAGCTAGATCTCATACTGTTTCTTAATCAGACTAAACCAGACAAGGCTCAGCAGAAACTAAGATAGGTGAGATTAAATTGGAAGTATGTCTTGTTCTCAATTTAAACCAAAAAATGTGGGAATATCTCCTGCACAAATGGTCTAGAGATCATCCACTGATAGGAGATTCCACAATTACCTGGATATGTCAAAGAAAGCAAAGGACAGGGCACCAACTTTCCTTCTGAATTTCAGCACTTGAAGTCAAACGCTTAAATGTTTGGAAATACATCTGAAATTGCAATACCTATTGCATTTGCCCATCTATGGGCAAATTTGGTTTCTTGAACCAGAATCAGAAATAAGAGATGACAGGAATATTTAGAGGAATTCTTGTACTGAACTAGTGAGAGGAAAAGTAACCTTCAGTAAGTGTCATTGGCTTGCAAGGAACAGGTTCTAATGATAGGTGAAAGAAATATTAGGCATTTCTCTCCTGACAAGTCTTACTTTTAACCAAAACAATTTTGTAATGATTCTTAAAATGATACTCCAGATGTTGCTGGATTGAAAGTAGGGAGAGGCTGAATGAGAAAGCAGAACTTTTTGACCTTCCTCCAAAGTCTTTTCTACTCCAGGCACTTTTTACCCTTTTAAATATCCAAAGCATGCAAAAGAAGCAGTGCACATTTTAAAAGCTGACAAGTGTTGTAATTGAAGGGCAGGGGCCCAGAGGGAACAGGAAGCAAAGCTGGCAGCTAAATAAAAATCTCCCTTTCCCCTACTGCAGTAAAATTATTTCAAGGAAGTCCCCTCCACACAGCAGTGAAAACCTTTGCAAGGAGATTCACAGTGTATCATTATTGATCAAGATAATTCGTCACTATTGATCAAATTTTTCTCTTAGCAGAGATAATTCTTCAAGGGCTGCAAGTCTATTGCACAAAATTAATTTCTGTTATATTTAAAATCCATGTATGGTGGTCACCATAGACTTCTCTGCTTACTTCTGAGCTGTATTCACAGACCTGTCTCAAATCTCACTGAAATAATTGTAGAGACATCCACAGACACTGGTAGGCTTTGGATGAAGCCCTTGATGACAGCATGTGCATTATTACATCTACAAACCCCAATTTTCCAGGATGAAAACACAGTGAACACATACTTATCCCACAGACACAATAGTGGAAATACCTGCCTTTGCTCACAAGGCCGAACCCAAATCATCAGCATGACATCTCTCAGCCTTAAAGCATCACTGTTGAAAAGCTGACTTTGGAAGTAAGATTCATTGGGTTTCCATGAAGGATTATGGAGACAAACAGAAAAGAAGTGACACGTCTCAGAGTGGATGTGACTCTCCACTGATCCTAATTTGTTCCACAGGAGGGTGGCTGGTACCTGTTACCAGAAAAGGAAGACAGGAACACTGCAGCTCTATTTGAAGTTCATTTATATCTTTTGCATATTGTTGTTGTTGGTGGTGGTTGGTTGTTGTTGCTGTTGTTTGGTTGTTATTTTTGGTTGTTTTTTTACACAAATACCTTATTCCATTATTCAGTGGGTGGAGAGCTGATCTAAGCAAGATGTAAGAGCAATGTGGGCGCAGGTTATTACAGCTAACAAAAACTAAGGTTGGGGGGACCACTGAGGTTTGCTTAAATAACTTGCTGCTTGAACTTGGGCTTGAACAATATTATATCAAAAGCAGTGTCACTGTATGTAGACTTTCAGATTAAGGGCATTATATGTTTCCCCACAATTGTTTGTGATTCAGCTGCAAACAGCTACTCAATAATTGTATTTTGGATTAGACTGTAAGAGGACTTTGGGGCAAAGAGCTGAACACTGCAAGATTTAATTTCCAGATTAAGCTCAGAGAGCATAGGGATGAAGTGTACAGAGATGCCTGCAGGAGATGAAAACAAGTTATCCTGGGGACAAAAAAGAACCCAGTGATGTTAATCTGGTGCTGCATGAGCACTGCTTAACATGAGTTACGGTGCCCCTGGGAGTCCAGCTAGCTATATAATGAAATAAACACCCAGATTGTCAGCCACTAGGCCCTCAGTGACTTCAGGGAGATTTGTAGGTGCTTAAGACAAAATCTGGACCAGGATCTTATGTGCCTCTTTGAATATAAATTTTAATGATCACATTCAGACTCTTTTTCCACGTGATAGCTAAAGAATCTAAGTCACTCAGAATTATTCATTGAATTACTCTTTCTTTTCCTGTTAATTGTAGGGAATACTATGCAATCAGTCTCGCCTGCCTACAGTTAGTTTTTGTGGATCTATATTTTAAATAAGGTGTCCTTTTGCAAACAGGAGAACTACTGATGCTGTAAGGTATTTCACAGAAGCAATAAAGGTGCCAAATTAGGATTAATGAGAAAAAAAACCCCAACACATTCCTGCTGTTTTCTAGTGACTTTAGAAAATGTGGTGTGATTAGTAGATATTTTTCTTCATGTTTTTTTTTTCCTCCCTGCAAAATATCTGAGTGATCCTGATGTCTGTTCTGATGAAATCTAATCCATAGGGCTGTCCTACAGTTGTACAGTAGTGGGTGCTTTGCCTTAAGATTGGGAGTAAAAGTAGATCTTTCAAAGAAATCTTGCTTAAAATAATTTTTTCAAACTTGTTTGACCTGTTATTGTTCAATGTTGTAGTGAAGGTTAATACTCTTCCCATCCAAATGCTCATTTATTGCAAGAGATGGAAGGACGTTCATCCTTTGAAAGCAATTTCTAATCTAATCTCAGATAAACAGATCTCAGTGGAAAAGATCATTTTTGCCCTTCATTTTTCATATGAATATTCTAGACTTCGCTGCTGTAAATCAGCAGGGCAAGAGGAAAGTCACAGTGGGGTTCTGGGTTAGCAAACTGAGTACAGAAGAAGAAACAAGCACAAATGAGTTTTCTTTCTGTGGGTCAGTTTGCCAATTTGTTCTGCAGTCTCACTTCAAAGCAGTTTAAGATAAAATGTATGCTTAAATGATATAAGATTAACTTCAGAGAGTCAAAATGTCAGCTCAAAACATCAAGTGCAATTCAAATGATATTCCTCATAAAAACATAAAGCAGGACATTTTAAAGCATGTTTTCTCTTTTTTGGTCATAATTCACAGAAGATAATATTATTGCTGATGGAATACATTTGCTCCAAGGAAAGAAGATAGAAGAAACAACATGTCAGGTGAAACAACTACTCTTTTTTTTTTTTTTTTTTCAGAATCTAAATTTTCATTCAAATAAAATTCCATTTCTTGTTTCCATTCAGCACATTTGCCTAGCCTAAACTTCATACTCAGTATGCCTCTGTACTTTAGAAGCTGATTTTAAAAGAAGACTCTGGTGGCTTCCAAAGTTGCTCATGATTTTTCTTATGCAGGCCTTATGGATTTCATTGCCTAGAAAACCTTTTCCTTCCCTGAGTGAATATATTTCTGCTAAATTGATGTGCTAGAGCTGTGTCTGGCGAGATCTATAATAAGTGTTTAGATCTGTCTTGCATGATCCATATTGGCATATGTATCCTAATGCTTTCTGAATTTCTATAAACTTATACTATATCTCTTCTTCCTAAATCTGTATTTGTCATCCCACTGGCATGAGGAATTAATGAATTCTGACCCCTGGGTTTGCATAATCAACAGCATAAAAATAGGTAACAACTCATTAGCTGGTGAACAGCAGAGGTGAGGAGAAAAGACTTGTAGCTCTGGAATTGGAATGACTGGTGTTTGGGTTTTATTTCAATTCCAGTCCAATGTTTCTCCAATGTTCAGTTCCTATCTGTGGCAAACCAGCTTAGCTGTGCTGATTTTAAGGGACACAACAGTTTACCCAGTTTGGGACTAAAAATGTGTAACACACCTGTATATATGTGTGTGTTCTAAATGAGGAATTAATACAATAAAATACTTTACAAGGTGAAAATCTATTAAATTTTCCTTTGAAGAAAAGTTTTAAACTCAAGGTGGGGATTAAACCTTAGAAAAAATTCATCTCTGGGCTGAGCTTCTTCTGTTGTTTCTATACAACATCAAGAGTCCTTTTAGATGTTTAGGTTAAAACCAAGAAAAAAATGTATATTCATCACCCTCAAGGCATCTGAGATAAGACAGAGAGCTGTTTAGGCAATGTTTAGGCAGTGCTCAGCTCCAGTGCAGGTCAAAGTCAAGATCTGGGTAAAAAAAAAGTCAAATTGTCTGCATTTGGGGGACAGATAATCATTTTGGAAACGTGCCTGCAAAGTCAGTGTGTCCCAGGTTTCTCCTGCTTTCCCCCAGGGTTTTATCTGTCTCTCTGTATCTTGTTAGTTTGTTCCCATGATTATCTCTTCTCCCAGCTGACAAAAGAATACCTGAGGAGGAAGGAAAGAAGGAAAGAACTCTTTCTTTTGCATCTCTCATTCTCTGATTTCTTTCTCTCATTTTCCAAGCATCGTGGAGAAAGATTATGCTTTGATTTCCTACACTAGTTCTTCCCTTAGTGACAGGGATCTCTGGCTCTGCCCCTACTCTGCATGACAGCTTTTGGACTGGCTCCTGGTAAAAATCCTAGAGGTCATTCCTCAGACATGACAGACAGTGGAGGGAAAAAGGGAATAAGGCCTAGGTTTGCTTTAAGTGTAAGTTCCCATAAAATCCCCTAAAACTTTTCCCCATGAACAATTTGCCCCATTTTAGAAGCAAAGTCCTTTTTTTTGACTTCTCAAAGCATTTGAAGATGCTTTTTTCAGGTGCATGAATGATGAACTATGGGGGCTTGTGTCCCTCCAAACTTTGGTATCAGTTTAAGATCTATTGCATTTGCTTTTTAAAAAATTCAGGTTTAATGTAATTATTTTGAATTTTTTTGATTGTTACTTCTTGTTTTCATTATCGTCAAGGTATCCTTGATAGAATTCTCTTTTTAGCTTCCAAAATAGTCTGGTTATATCTGTATTCATTTGCTGCATACATTACACACACAAATAAGGAAATGCTGAGAGAACAGCATTATGGGGGAAGCTCTTTTTCTGCAAAATCAGCACAAAAGAGTATCCTTATGGAGTGCCTGTCTGCTGATGCACACAGCATGGGGAACAGACAGGAGGAATTAGAAGTCTGCATGCAATTGCACAACTGCAGCCTCAGGGTCACAAAACTGAACGGGATAGCTCACACAACTGAGCTGTCCCAGAAAGGCCAGGGAATTACAGGCTGCTACTCCCAGGAATGTGATGGAACAATGGTCACAAACTGAATACAGGAAATTTCACTTAACATAAAGAGAGCACTCTTCTAGTATGAGGCGGTCAGACACTGATGAAGCTTCCTAGAGAGGATATGAGAAGTTCATCTTTGGAGAAATTCCTGTCAGGAGATGGACCTGTGCAGCTCGCCCTGGTGACCAGTTCAGAGCAGGGAGCTAAACTAGACAATCCTTCAAAACTGCATTCCTACCTCAGCCAATGTGTGGGAGTTTGTGATTCTGTGTGCCATGGAAGAGGCAAATTTACAAGCAGGAGTAAGTAGCACAGGTGAACACCTTAGATTTTTTTTTCCTCTTGTTGGAGGAAAAAAAGAATAGGAAAAGAGAAAGCAAGTAAGTTTCCCTGAGTGCTTCACAAAAGCTTTAATCCTTCTCCATTTCCTAAATTGACATTCATTCATTCCATTCATTCTGTAAGTGCTGGAAAATGGGGCTTGAAACAGAAGTACAGGTTGAGGGATATAGCATGAGCACCACTGCAATAATTGTACCTTGCCATAAAAAGTGCCTTTACTTTCTGCATTTATTTTTCATACCTTTGTTCTTATTTACTCATGTCTAGCAGGGCTCCCTTGATGGCTCGAAGCCTTTGTAGCATATTGGGAAGGACATAAAATATCAAGTAACGCAGTCTTTGGGCTAATACATTTTCAGAAATGTTTCATGCCTCATTTCTCACGTAAATTCTTAGGTTGCATTCAGCCTTCAACGTGTCATTCATATTCATGAAGGGAAAAGGCCAGTGTTCATCACTTTCCTGCTGAGCTGTAGGCACTGTCAGGCTTGCCCCTAGGGACTGCAGCAGTGCCCCAAGGAAGGTGCATTCCTCTGGTGGTCCTCTCCTGAGGACAGGGTTACCAACAAATGGCTTTTGGGCAGATGATGGAAGTGTGAATAGTCTTGTCTTAGTTCTCAGGATTGTCCCATTTTTCTCCGCATTGTTAATCCAGTTCAAAATCACACTCCTGGTACTCAACATCCCAGGAAAAATGAGGTGAACTAAGAAAGATTTTAGAGCTGCATCAGTGATGCTCCTCAGCTGGGGAGTTGCTGCTTAAGGAAGTCTTCTCTGGCCTTCATGTTTATTGAGCATGGAAAGCCAAGATCTAGGATGAGATCCAAGGATCCCACACTATAATACATAGCTCTGCCATGGTATCACTTTCACTGTGATCTCTCCAAGATGTTACTGAGCCCCAGATAACTGAGGAAATCAAGACAGCTCAATACCAAAGTAATTTCAATGGGTGGCAGCTGGTGTATGTCCATCTTTTACTTTCATATCCGCACAATACCAGGCTGAAATAGTGCTGAGCTCTTACCTATATTTAATTACATGATGCCATATATGTTTATTCATCTTATGTAAGTTGTTTCTTTTCTAAAATTTTATTTTACTTTTCTTACTATCTAGGTGATAAACTATGAGCAATGGATCCCACCACGAGTTCACAATCCAGGTGTGCCTGATAACAGTGAAATGGTGAGTTGCCATGAAAATTGTTTATTTTTTTCACCAACAGCTGGGAAGAATAGGCTGGTTTTTCCTGTGCTATATGTTCCTTCTCCAAAAGCTGAAAGATCTTTTTCCTGACCCAAGTAATTAATCATGATATTTCTTTGTCTTCTGTAGAATACCGTATTATTGCTCTGCTATTAATCATTATATTTCTTTATCTTTTATGGAATATTGTATTATTGCTGTGATTCCCAGGAAAGAACCTGCCTATTATCCTAGGCTGCTTAGTCTTACTCTGTACTTATTTTAAACTAGTTGGAATACCAGACCAACATCATGGGAATATTTAAAGGTCAGATATTTATGGGCAGGAGCACATGAAAGAAGTCTGCACAGTGCTTCTCTATACACTGGTTGACTGTGGCTTTATCAACATTTCTTAAGAGAAAATTTATCCAAATTTGGTGTGTTTTACAGAACTCCTTTAAACAGAGCAAGAAGTTGTCTATCATCACTACTACTTTAATATTAATAGTGAAGCCGTGTTATTACTGAAATTTTCCAAATATTTTTTATGGTACCATAACAATTAGCACTGTGGACACAGTAAACACACACTAATTTTTGTCTTTGCACTACTGCACTATACTCTGAATTTAAGTGCATTGGTAGTCATGATGAAATCATTGCACTTCTTTGGGAAAAGCAAAGCAGTTGAAGAAAAATCACAGAGATTAGACTGTGCCATGACTAAATTCTTTATGCTGAGAAGTGACATGCTGTGCAAGTAGTTTTATTGAAATTAATGCAGTTACACCCAGGAAAGAGAGTACTCAACAGGACTGAGATTGCAGGAATCTGACCAGCAGTGTTTTACACTTAGCTCCCAAATTGCTGTATTTCTGTCACCAGGTTAATCCTCATAACATCTCACTGTGCAAAGATTTCTAAGGTATTTAAAATACCTTTGAATAAACTGGAAACAATTTATCAGACAAAATTTAGGTCTTCTGTAATGCATTTTAGAAGTGCATCTTTAAAATGTATGTTTTTTTGTGCTTAAATATTCCTGCACACTTCATGCAAATTATTTGCAACTAAAGGGCAGCGTGTGATTTTATTTTTTTTACGCAATTCATTTTGATTTGTGATGTGACATGATTTTTCATCACTAAAACCCATTAAGTAGGAAAATCAATAACATTCTTGGTTCTTACTCATGCGAGAATTCTTTGCTTATAGATAGCTTTGCTTATAGCTTGGGCAAAGCACAGATCACCTGATTGTCAGATTTCTACATTAAAGAATGTTTGGATAGGCAGATAAAGTTCCATATTTAAATGCTTAGGTAAGCCAAAATAAAATACTGGAAATTTAAAAGCTATCTCACCACCAGCTGATACTGCATGAGCTTTTTCCTCCATGAAAGAGAGTTACTGCATTTATTATTTAAGCACTTATGACTTTTCCCTAACAATAGACTCTATGAAATTAGTGCTTTTAAGGAAAAGAGGATTAGAGTTTGCCATTAATGAAATTATCTGAATAGATTATCTTCCATTTATCTTGATGTCTCCATGATGGAAACCCCAGATCATAAATCAAAGTCATCATGTTGCTTTTGTGTCGTTACTTATAAGTGAACAGATTATTATTGCTACAAGAGATCTAATATGAGAGCAATATTAGCATTTTAAACCACTGTGATTTATTTTGCAAAGACATCTCACAATGAGAGACTGAAAAATTGCAACTCAGTTTCTCTCGTTAGCTGAGGTAAAAATGCATTCCTGCTCTCTTGAATTTGGAAGAGGAAAGAAATCTACACACAGGTGAAGGTCAGAAAAGCACAGCAGAACAGTTGGTGCTGGTGTGCACCCTGTGTCCTATGGAGGGTCTACCTGTGTTCACGTCCTCTCTGTTGGGCACCAACCAGTAGCTGAACATCATCAGCTGAACTTCTGGAAAGTCTCTTTGGTTTTAATTTCATCTGTATTGAGTTCAGTTTGTGGTACTTTGAGACTGATGTGCAGCTTTTGGGGATAGCTGCAAAATTCACTGCAGAACTAAGACACTGATGAAGCCATGACTTACAAGAGGCACTGGAGACATGAAAAGGTGTCAACTCTCTGCCTGCCTGCTGTGTTCCTGTGGTTGATTCCCAGTTTCCAGAGCACTGCAGGTTCATGAGATGCAGCATGCTGCTGAGAAGGAGGGAGCCTAAACCCAAGTGCTATCCACTCTGGGAACTTTTGTACTATTGTGATTAAAGGAGGACTCAGAGGGTCCTATCCTTAAGGAAAGCAGTCAGCTTAGGCTCCATCAGCATCAGTGTGATTTATATCACCTGTGAAGGTAGCCCTGAAGGGTGTATCTAGACACATAAGAACAATAACAATAGTAGTATTTTATGTAACTAGGAGTATTTTATAATAAAATTGCCTGAAAGAATAAGGCAGTTTCAGATTTTTTGGAGTGTGGGTATATGTTTATTTTACTTGGTCCTTCTTGTATTCAGTAATGCTCAGGTATTCAAGAAAAGTAATACATACACAACAATACGAACATCAGCCTAAGCTTGTGTTTCTTGTTAGTTTCCTTTTCCCCCTTTTTAACCTATTAGTCTGAAGCAAGGAAAAGCCTGACTTTCAAAAGCACTGTGTCAATGATCAGATCTTAGAATCCAACAGTGTCATTCTCAAGGTAAACATCATGTTACCCTTAGTTTTTTTTTTTTTTTAATGGTTTGAATGATTTAATTGTCTTTTTTGTGGTTTTGTTTTTGTTTTTGTTTGTTTGTTTGTTTTTTGTTTTTTTGGCAGGGTACAGAACCAGACAATAAAGCTGAGTCCAGGGGAACATTAAAACGATTGCAGAAATTGGTCCGAACAAAGAAAACAAGTACGCAGAGCTTGGAAGATGTCAAGCACGTTCTGGTTCCCCTCAGTAAGTACAGCATCACATCAGCATTCTCTCCAACATTTGGCAAATGACACTGGATTGAACATAACTGTAAACAATCCTGTCCTGGTCTGTCATTCACCACCCACGATTCTGAACCCCCAGCTGAGATGTTAGTGCGATACCGCTGCAGCGCTGACTTCCTCATGGTGTGAAAACCCGCTTCCTGTGACCCTGGTGGAGTTTTGTAACAGCATATCTCGCAAGTGGGGATTCTAGATAGACAGAATTGTATAACAGCGGGGCCTCCGTGCTGGGGACACTTTGGGTTTCCTACTTTTGTATCACTTTTCAGGTCAGAAACGCAAAATTCACAAACGGGAACATAATTTGCAGTGCTAATCCGTGGGTCGGCAGCATCTGAGAGTGCAGGAAGGTCTGAGGTGTGATAAGCAAGTTGGTCTCTCATCTGTGTAATTCTTGCACCTGGTTGTGACACCCAGGAATTCGGGACTGATTCTGGCCTCAGCCGATTTTCTGTAGTCTCCTGTAGATCTCTGATTTGACTGTGCAACAATTCTTCCTCTGAACTTTTTTCCCAAATTATTTTAACAGTGCATGCATTGGTCGTACAGTGCACTTGTTTATTTGATTATTTATAGTCCAGTATTAGCAAAAAGAGTTTAAACTATCTGTTGAACTACTGCTCCAGTAAAATCACTGCTTGGGCTGAAACACATGAGGAAATAGGGATTTTAGCAACTACTTTATAACTACAACATACATACACAGGGTGGGAGAGCAATAGTCCAGAAAGCTTCCTGAACTTTTCCAGCTCAACTCATGCTCTCTGAAACTATCAGCAATATGACATTCAGTTAGCAAATTTTCATGGGCAGAACTAATAAAATTTTCTACACCTTTGAGGGAGCAAGATGAATATACCAAATGGAGAATAAATCTCACTTTTGGCTCAGATGCCTGACCTAGTACAAAATCCATTCCATCTCCCTAATTATCATAATTATTTGGTTTTGGTTTTGGTTTTGTTTGGTTTTTGTTGTTGGTTTTTTTTTTTCTTTTTTGCTTGTTTTTCTTTTTGTTTTTTTGTTTGGTTGTTTTGTTTAGTTTTATTTTGTTTTTGGTAGGAGTTTTTTTGAGAGGTTTTTATTCTTGTTAATTTTTTTACCAGAGTCCTTGGCTTTTTCATTATATGGAGTGAAAGACAGCTATTAAACTAAAAAAAAAAAAAAAAAAAAAAAAGGTGATCAACTCCACCAAAATAAGATAGAAGGAAAAAATCTGCTTTTACATGCTACTCAAGAAGCACATGCTCAGAAAGCACATTAGATGCTTCA
>JANRMJ010128374.1:0-12138 GCA_025584955.1 Alethe diademata | reverse complement strand
GGAAAAATTCCTTAAACTCACACAGTGAAGGAACAAAAAAACCCAACCCTCAACACCTACTCAGCCAACACCCAAGGCTAACATTTTTAAAGCTCTTGCTGCAGCACCCGAAGGAACCACTGTGGATGATGATACTTTTTGCCTGAAATTCCAAAAGTAAATTTTGTCACCACAATCTTCTTCAAATTGATGAATGAATCTTTCATGCCAATTTTTTATTATGAATCATTTTGAGGTTGGGTGTTAACAGGGTAAGCCTCCCAAGGCTACATTGTCCACCCTTGATGTATGATGGAATGGCGGGCCATGCTCTGTCCCCACAGATGAGAAACGTTCCCGATGGTAACTGCAATGGGAAATCACTGGACCAGGAGAGAATGTGTCAGGTGTAATTACACCACATACTTTCGTTCCTATAGATAGAATGATTGGGGGAAACATTCCACCATATTTTTTGCCTGTCTCTTATTTGTTGAATATCAATGTCACTTTGTATTTCCTGTATTGCTTCCATTTTGTCAATGTAATGAAATTTAACAAATTCACTTTAACAGAACCCAAAATTTCCAATTCTTGGGGTTCTAGTGGTGCATGTGGTAGTTCCCAGGCCCAGTAATCCCAGTTATCAACAGGATTGTGGATCCCCTTACTGTGGTGACGCAATTTGTGGATGGCATTTTTGGCTAATGACCACTCATCTGCTGGTACCCCCAGCAAACAGGTGGAAAAGGGCTTGCCTGGAGTGGCCACTGACAGACACATTGTTTCTTGCTGTATGGTATTAGCCAATGTTACCCAGACCTTGTCTTTCGGCTGCAGGACTTCCCAGGTCTTTGCTAGGAGCACGGCATTGACCAGGACAGAAGCAGCGACCTGGAGTCCTTTAGGAGTCATGTCTAGTCATGGTCTTGAATCTGTAAAAGAAGACGTGAAACAGTGGACACAGTTAAGGATTGTTGTCTGTAGATCTTTCTTTGGATGCCTCTGTCTCTCCTTCACTTGGGGGTACTTCTTGGGAATCTTCTTGCTTATGTTCTAGCAATGGTTGTAGATATGGTTTTATGTTTTTTGCTGGCATCCACCAAGGTCCTTTACCTGTGGAAACACAAGCATATTCTCTCCTCAGGCAATCAGTGGAAATGGTCCCAAAATTTGGTTTGTTTCTAGGTCTTTAATTAAAACTGGGGGTCTCTCTTTTAATTGTGCTTGTGTAGTGTTTGAAAAAGATAGTAATAAGGGGGTGAGGTTCCACAAATGAATTGTTTAAAAAGCTGAAAACATATATAACATATACACCATGAAAATACATATAACAGCTTTACTGAGCCTCTCTATAATAGACAGGGTCTCTTCTCCCCCTTTCTGTTGTTCTAATAATTTTTTTGAGAGACCCGTCAGCTCTTTCAACAATTGATTGTCCTGTAGGGGAAATGGGGAATGCCTGTTGTATGTTTAATTCCCCACAGGTTGAAAATAGGTGAGGTGTGAGCAGGTCCATTACCTGTTTTTATGTCTTGTGGTATGCCTAGCATTGTGAATGCCTGGAGGAAGTTCTTGGTGGTATCTCTAGCTGTTTCACCCACATGTGCAGAAATAAATATTGCTCCTGTAAAGGTGTCTATTGATATATGTAAGCATTTGAATTTGCATTCTGAAGGGCGCATAGTGGGGTACATCAGAATATATAAATTTATATATAAACTGTGAAGCCCTCTAGAGTTTACTCCTGCCCCTATAGGTGGTAAGGAGTACTTTTGGCAGCTAGGGCAGGTGTTAACAATTGCTTTAGTTTGACCTTTTGAGATTTTAAACATATGATGTAATGCAGGAGCATTTTGGTGGAAGAACAAATGACTAAGCTTTGCTTATTCAAAGATGTTCGGTAGTGTTACTTGTGTTGTCATGGCAAGCATTATCAGCCTGTTTGTTACCTTCTGTCAGTGGTCCAGGTAATAAAGTGTGGGAACGTATATGCATGAAAAAGTAAGGGTGCTGCCTTTTGGAAAGAATAAATAAAAATTAGATTTTTAAGCATCATGTATAACTGATCCTTGTCAATAGCTTTTAAAAATGAATTTTCACCTCTTTGAACTATACCAGTAACATAAGCGGAATCAGTAACTAGATTAAAAGGACAGGTAAATCTTGAAAAAGCTCTAACAACGGCCGCTAACTCGACTATTTGGGGACAACCTTCTACTATTTCACTGTCTGACTCCCAAGCATGTATTTCAGAGTTCTGAGATGTTATCACTGATTTGTGGGATTTTCCTGATCCATCTGTAAATACAATGAGTGTGTCCAAAGACACATAACTTAGGAGCGGTTTAAGAATTAGTTAAAATTTGGAGTGCAACAATTTATGCTTAAGATAGTGGATAGAAATTTGGCCTGAATAATTTTCTAATGCAATTTGTAGGGATCTGGATTGTTGGAGAAGGCAATCTAAAAACATTGTAGTTAGGGGCAGAAATACAGTAGGAAAGTCTTTCCCTGAAAGAGAAATTAGGTAGGATTGGGCCATGATAAACAGAGACATTATTTTTGATTGAGTAGTAACAGTCTTGTATGTCTGATGTGGTAGAAAAACCCATTATAAAACTAACAAAGGGTCAGGCAACTCAAGATCCCACTGAAAAATCAAAGCATAAGGTTGGGGCTCCTTCCCCAGAATGGCTAACAGAAAGGGTAACTTGGAATTTATTTGATGTGCTTGACAATTTTGAATGGCTGTAGACACTTTCTTTGAAGCTTCTTTCGCTTCCATATTTAGTTGTCTGGTTGAATCTAGCGCTGAGTCTCCCCTTAATTAGTTAAACAAAGGGGCTAGATCTTCATTGGTAATTCCTAATAAGGGTCTGACCCAATTGATGGTTCCTAGCAATATTCACATGTCTTGGAGCGTTTGTGGACCTTCATTCAATTGTAAGGGCTGTAGTTGAATCATCTGGGAAGAGATCTGAAGTCCCAAGTATTTCCGTGGTGGTATCCTCTGTATTTTTTATTTGATGATGGTAAAGCCAGCTGTTTGAATGGCTGCAGTGGTGGTCATCAGGGCCTCATTTAGCAGTAGATCATTTTTGGCCACGATGAGTATATCATCCATGTAATGGTAGATGGTCAGCTGTTGACGTTTTTCCCTGACTGGATTTTTCCTTGGTCACATACCACTGACAGATGGTGGGACTGCTCTTCATTTCCTGCTGTAGCATTGTCCAGTGGTATCACCGTAAGGGGGCTTAACTGTTGATAGTTGGGATGGAAAAAGCAAACTGTGGAGCATTGTTAAAATGTAAGACTATGTTGAAAAAACAGTCCTTTAAATCTATCACTGTAAGCTTCCAGTCACTGGGAATCATTGCAGGTGATGGAAGGCCTGGTTATAGGATGCCTATATCCTCTATGTCTTTGTTGATTCACCTTAGGTCACGGAGGAATCACCATTTATTGTTTCCCTATTTCAAAATGATGAAGATAGGAGTGTTCCAAGGACTCATTGTTGGAATTGTCCTTTTTCCAGCTGCTCTTGTATTAGGGTATTGAGTGCAATGAGATTTTCTTCAGGGTGGGGCCACTGATTTATCCATACAGATTTGTCAGTCTTCCAGGTTATTTTAAGGGGGTCATGCTGCTCAATGGCCCCTATCAAAAATTTGTTTCTAAGTGGTCTCCCCACTGGGATAAGATGTCCCTCCCCCACAAAACTATGGGCATTCTTGTCTTTACCATGAAGGGTCTTGTCGTGGTGATACAGTCTTTGGGTCCCTTAAATTTGATCATTTCCACACTCCTGAGACTGTTGCTGTCATGTTCAATTCCTGACAGTGTTCCTGGAGTAGCTGTGAGAGCCCAGTCAGGAGGCCACTTGGATCATGAGATGACAGTCACATCTGCACCTGTATCTACCAGTCCTGTCAGAACAACTCTTTTGGTGTTGAATTCCAATGTACAGATGATTTGTGGTCAATTGTGGCTTATTATTTGGGTCCATGTCGCCAAGAACTCTGAAGCGTTGTCGACTCTTATTCGGGGAATAAAATTGCCTGAGCAATTACCAGTCCTGCTTTATACCCTAAGGTATAAAGCAACGTGGATCAGGACACATTGCCAACACTGTGATCTCCTGCTGCAATGTTACTGACAGCACTGAAGGTAAAACAAAACATCCCTCAGTCCTTGATCTGCAATGGCCAAGAATTAACAGTTCTTGGGGCTGGTCTTCAGGCCCAAATTTACCAGTGGATATCACATGGGTGAAAAAGTCTGTTCGCATCACTCCTTTGGCACTTGCCAACTCCAGCCTGGCACCTGGGGGCAGGGTTGCTGGCAGTCCTGAGAGAAGTCGTCGGAGTTCCGAGCTGCGTGGCCTCCAGTGGTCGTGTGCACACTCAGCTAGGGCATTTGTGTCATTGCACAGAACCACTACCTCATGCTCTGCTGGGAGTTTCCCAATGGCTGTTTTGATCTGAACTGGTTAATGTTATGATTAGTTCCTCTGCACCTCCAGGTCTTAGGAGCAAATTTTGCTCCTTGCCAGGGGCAGTTCTTTACGAAGCATCTCTTTTGGCTGCATGTAAAGCACGACTTTGAACTCTGTTGTTGCTTTTGAGGGATTATTTGCATAGCTGCTAGAGCTTCTGCAATCCCTTGTCCCTCTGCCTGTCCCTGTAGGGCATTGGAGTGCTCTATTGTCCCCAGGCGATTACAGGCCTCAGTCATCTGAGCCAAGCTTGGTTCTAGCTCAGGTGGGAGAGTGTGCAACACCCTTTTGCACTTGGGATTTGCATAGGCCACAACCAACCTTTTTAATAATTCCTCTTCCGCTCTGTCTTGCACCACCTGTCTTTCCAGGGCCTGTTTTAGACAGTCTATGAATTTCGTGTAGTGTTTGCCAGGCCCCTGTTTGATGTCTAAGAAATTAAGTGTTCGTGTGCAAATGCTAGGCATTTGTGTGAGAGCCCTTCTAGCTGCATCTTTGCTATCATCTATAATGGACTTAGGGATGTTTGTAGCCTGTTAATATGGTTGACTGTGTGCTCCTTCACCCATAAGATGTTCTAAAGTCAATGCTGCTCTAGCTTGATCGTTAGCATAGTCCTGAAGTAATTGATTTAACAGTTTTTTCCACCCTCCTTCCCATAGGGTAAATTCTGTTCAGGACAGCAGGATTGTCATAATATATTTCAAATTGTGGGATGTTAACACGTGGATGGTGAAGGTAGCCCTAGGTTGCTGAATTGGGTGATTCCCTCCCATAGTCTTTACTGGCTCCCATCTAGGATTTGCATTTCCCCCTTTATACTGTGCCAGAGCAACAGTAAATTTAGAGACCATCTCCCAGTCCCCCTCCTTTACTGCTGTCATCTGGATCCTCTTCCATGGATCCTTGGAGTCACTGGATCCAGAGGTGCTGAGATCTTCTGAGGAAGAGGAATAACCAGACACGAGCATAACTTTTTTATTGTTGATGGAGTGGTAGTAGCATTGCTTGATCTCCAGGAAAGGCCTCAGTATTGGCTGCTAAGGGGCTGCCATGTTGGAGGCGGGCACTTCTGGAACCCAGGTGGGTGGGATTCTGGACTCCCAGGGAGGGGGTGTGGCCTGGGGGTGTGGTTGCAGTCTTCCCAGAAGGGGTGTGGCCCAAGGTAGAAGGGGCATGTCCCAGAACAGAAAGGGTGGAGCCAAGGGAGGAGCCTTGGGGCAATATGGCAGCTTGTGCAGGTGGTGATGGAAGATTGTGGTTAGTGTAGGAATGAGGCTGAGGAGAACATATAGACAAAAGAATGACAGAGCAGGAATGATCCAAGATGGCGTGGCCATCTTGGGCCCCAAATGGAGGAGCTGGAGGTGGACACAGGACAGCAGAGTAACGGAGCAAACAAACGCTTCTTCCAAGCACACATGCAATGTCAGCCCCATATCCCCCTCTAGGGTAATCTGAAGGGTGAGAAGAATGGGTCACAAAATGGCAGGAGTTGCAGTATGCATGGACTCCCACGTATGTTAGAAGCTCTGATCTCGTGTCCCAGTCCCAAGGTTAGAGGGTTGAGGGGCAGCCTCAGATTGGGAAGTGGTACTAGAGCTAGGGTTGTGACTTTTCTTCGAATTTTGGGGCTTCTAGGATTGCACAGAAAGAGGGGAGCATGTGAGGTGAGCCCAAATCTTTTTTGTGGTTAAATCATATAACTTTACCCCCACCGAGTCCTAAAAGTCCACCATTACAATTTTAATGTCTATCATATTGGGGATGTTGTGGAATACTCATTTTGCTATTTTCTTTAGCTCTTTTTTCCTGACCTCCTTCCCATGGGCTTCCAACATAATTTAAAGCATCCATATGCATCCCTTTCTAATAAGTTGATAATCCAAACACCATCTTGCAATGAGCAAAACTTGGATTGGGGTGGGATATGCCCCCTTGGTTAGGGTGATGGACAGATTATCCCCTTTCTGCTTGCTTACCTGCCACCCTGCAGGTGTCCTTGGGTCCACTGGCCACTCTTCTGAAGGTCACCCAGAATTTGTCTGTCGGGCCTGACATTATTTAAATCCATGCTGGAGAGGGATGACTTACTGGTCAGCTTTCTGACCAATCCTGACAGGTCCCTCAATGTGAGGGATCCCTGTTTGGGAGTCACTTGTCGTGGCAGGGTCCTGCGACTTCAGGATCGAGTCAGCTGGAAGCCACGTGGCACAAAGAAGGGATGTGTCAGATGGATTATCTGAAAACAAGTAACTTTAACGGGTAAAATAACAAACAGCAAAAGGCGAACGTGCAGTATAGTGTCAGCTCTGAAAGACCTCGAATGGGTATGTTCAACTATATACATATGGTAGAACTGGGGTCGGATTTGAGGGCATGGATCCAATCACAAACCGGGATTAGGAATATGCAAAATAATGCTGCAAACAGCAACCAACAGGCCTGTTAGCATATCCACTCCCATGGGTCCTTGCTTCTCTAACTTTGCTCACCCTAACTTAAACATTAGTCTCTCTCCCTACAGGCCCAATTCCCATGGCCTTAAATTCATGGGTGCCTCAGGTTGGCCAACTCCCACACCATCCCCACAGCAAATTCTGTTCACTCTCTTTAGCAGACAAAGAATTCAGACCAGAGACCAAGTTGAGAATAGGTGCTTAGTGAGGGGTTGGGTGATCCATCCAAGCTCATGATCCTGAAAGCCTGCTTAGATGCCACTTAACCCTGAAGATGGTTGAAGTTTTATGGTTGATTGACCCATGTCTTTATTTTGTTTTCCAGCATAAAGCCTTCTGCTGTGGCTTAGCACAGAACTGAGACAATATATCCAGTTTGCTTCTGTGTGAAATGTGTCATCAAGTTAGGCATCCTTCTATTTGTGACTTCTTATGACCTCTTGGAACAAGAAAAGTCCATAGTGAATGAAAACTTTCTGTGGCAAAATCCATGTTGGCCTGGTCTTTCTTTCTGAGTATTGCACAAGCAGTGTGGAAAAAAGTGAAGGATCTTAAGTCTGGAACCAAGACCTCAGGCATGTGGTTGCAATACGTGATTTTATCTACAAGTTCACTTGTGGCTGGGTTTGTAAGGCACTCGCTTAGAGTAAAAAGAAATGCCTTCATAATTGTAACGAACTTCCTAGGTCACTAACAAGGTGAGATAAACAGCAGATCCATTTGTTTTCTACTTCTACATTGTGGTGCTTTGCTGCTTGTGAATTCTGGCTTCACAAGTTTTGCCATAACCCTGAAGGTAGGAGTGTCTGTGGAGAAAGTGTTTCAAGAGGAACTTGATTTTTTTTAAGCCCCACCTGTCACTGCCTGAGGGATCTCCTTAGCTTGAGATCACCTCAAGAGGACATAAAGTTGGTTTGAAATTCAGGTTTTCCCTGATGGCCGCTGAAGAGACTGGAGGAGGCTGTTCTCTGAGGTTTTCAAGGTTGTTTATTGTTTCTTATCTCAGAAATTCTTTCTCTAGCTAACAGCGGTCTGTTCAGCTTGAGATCCAGGGCAGAATGCCTCCCCTCTGGGCAGAACTTATCTTATATACTCTAAACTATGTACCTAATATTTACAATTACTTTCCAATACATGACAATTTTATTACACTGTCCAACTTTGTCCCAGTCCAATCCAAGGATGCCAGCTTGGCATTCAACATGGATGGCATGAAGAAGAAGAAGGAAAAGACATACCATGCCCCAAATCCTCCAGGTTAGCTAAGAACCCTCTAATATAAATATTCCTAGAAATCCACCTTTTCTACCTTCTCACAGTCTAATTTATACTCTACTTATTTTTGTGGCTTGTATTTCTTCCTGCAATGTTGGCAGATTTCTCCAGGGTCTTAAATCCAGCCCCCAGGACTCCTGGGTACCATGCCAGGGTCTCTGAGACCCCTGCCAGGGGGGTCTAGAGGCATTCATGGAAGCCAGGGGAACCCCCTGGACTCCCACACCACCTTTAAAAAGGGTAGTGGTTTCTTATCTGTCATAGTCTCTTCCACAATATGTCACAAAGGAAAACTTCATTCTTGCGGTATCTGCAGGCCTTCAGCTGCGCTGTGTTGCCAGGTAAAACTGAGGAATTATCCGGAGGAGAGTGAAAAAATGGTGCCCCAGCAGGACTTCAGCTGTGTGTGTCTTGCCCAGCAGCCTGGGGGCCCATGGACCTGGGGTCCCATTGCTGCAGAACCAGGTCTCTGCCTGATGCCCAAATGCTGTCATTTTAAAAAAAACCTGCAATGCCTCTTCCATCAGGTGAGACATTGCTGGGTGCACATGTGGATACCCCTTACTGCACCTCACTGCATCTCTTTGATGGATAAGTTTTAGAGCATTTTCCATCTGCCTGAAGTAAAAGTTTAGTTAGACATTTAATCAGCTGCTGCACATACAATTTAAGAATTTGGAAAATACATATTTCTGCCAGTAGAATAAATAATTCTGCAAGATAGATTGTGATGTTACATGCTTTGACAAGTTTTGCTTCCTTAAATACCTGTCAATATGCAAAATTCTGGTATGTCTCAACAGAAAAGTTGGTAATACAGATTGCAAGAACAGTGTTGCAAGCAGAGCTGCATGCCTGTGCTTCCTGGGAAAGGGTCTGGAGGAGGTGACATCCCACCGCTCTAATCTCAGCTCTTTCCTAGCCAGGCTTGCCCAGGAGGGCTGATTGCTTCTTTCTCTGAGCCAAGGCAGAACAAAGTAGCTTCCCTGTGATTCTGTTCCTGTGGCTTTTCCTGCAATTAGTTGGAAATGGGTGATTTGACATTTCCAAATGAAAAAGCAATTGTAAATTGTGCAGAACGAGACACTTAAAGCTTTTCAGCCTTCATGCTCTTTCTTCTCACAAATATTTGAGTGAGGTGAGGGGTGTTTATGCCCAGTGAGTTATGGGGAGAAAGAAATTTGAGACTTGAACATGTTTCATTCCTTGGTTTGTTTAGACCCAGCCTAACTCCAAATTTAATTCTATGTGGGATTTTTCCAAGCTGAAATTATTTCCATGTATCTGACTTTTGCCCAGACACAAGCTCCAAGCCATTTGAAATGTTGGAATTTGGATAGCAATAGTTCCATCATTGGTGGAGGACCTCAGTGAGGAGGCTTAATGCCTTTGTTGAACAGAGAAATGTGCCCTGGGAGGAATAGTGAGCCACAGGTGCTCATGTGCTGCTTCTGCTTGTTGTAGGCATTAGGATGCACAGTGACATTTCCAACATAAATGCAAAGGCTACACTTTTGGGTAGAAAAAATGTATTGCTTGAGATAATTGGTAATGTGAGCAGTAAGATGACTTGTGCAGACACAGACTCAAGTGCACACCGTGCTGAAAATCTGAGTGTTTTGCTCACTCTTCACCAGGGAGGTATATTATGTCATTACTTTTTTTTCTGATGTTTAATTTAGCTGCACAACTTATATTGTATTGCTTTGTTCTAACTCTGTTGCAATAAGGTCCATGATTGCATGAAATCGTTCCCTTACCCAGTTAAAAAGTTCATTTCTGTTCTTTCTGCATGTGTTTGTAGACTTTTGCTTCTTCTCTACTCCCTTGGGGCCAATATTGTTTGCTCCATTTCAGTATGCCACTGAAATACTTCATTTTTTTTTCCTCTGATCTGAAAATGCAGAAGAAGCAGTGAAGGAGATTTCCTGCAAAAGCTGTGCAAATATTCAAATAAATCAGTCAGCTTCCTTGGCAAATATACTCTTGGTATTATGCATTCCTTTTTACGGAAAGATAACGGCTGAAATGTTAAAATATACTCCTTTCTGTGACATTCTGAAAGACTTCAGAGAATGAGCCTAGTGGTGTTGACATGCAATAGAGTAGTTATTTGAGAACATAACCTTAAGAAAGGGCACATCCTGGTGCTGCAACATGTTTTTGAGATAAGAAGGAAGCCCCATGTCTTTAGCAAACAGAGCCTGTGCTTAGTTTGAAGAAATGCCATGTGCATCTCCTTTAAGAAACCACTAATTACCATTCGAAAATAAAGACTGCTAATCAGCTGCTGCTCCACATTCTGCAGCGTGTCTTGTTTGCAGCTCTTGGCATTATTCTTTCAGCTATTTTCAGTGTGTTTCATTAACAAGATTGTCTACTCTTCCAGTTTGTTTACTTGAATAAAAAATAGTTTTGACTTCCATTTTCTTTCATGAAGCCCTTGGGAAAACTGTTTATTTTGCAGTGATTTAAATAGTCACAATTAAATTGGGACTTGCATCTCTCTGTGTTTTTGCTGTCAATAGATATTGGTATGCCTCTTCTCCAGGGCAGAATTTGGCTCAAGCCTCATGAACAGAGAAGGGAAATGGTCACGATGAATGGCTTATCTTTTGTTACCTCCACAGACTGAATTAAACCTGTAAACCTGTATAGCCCCTGGAAATAACTAGTTTGGGTGCAAAAGACCTGAGAGAATGGCACAGTACCCCTGGTTACACACTATTTAACAGCAGGGGTGGTTTGCTTCTAATTTGGAAAAGACTGTGTTTCTTTCTTTTTCTTTTTTTCCCCCCTTGCTTTAATGTTCTCCTCTTCTCAGTACTTCTGTTCTTATAAATATTTAGTTACTTAGTCTCAAGAAGCAATGCAAGGTGAAGAATAAACTGGTGGAGCAGAGGGGTGAGACAGCAGGCCACGGCTAATTTGTGGCTGTGGGTGGCAGCCACAAAGTAGTCTTCATTTTTTTTTGGCTTCAGCTTCCCAGTTGCTAAAATGGAGAGGATTAATTTCTTCACACAGCATCTGTTAGTTTTCATTAAAAATGGCAGATACATGGCAGGTCTGGTTCATCCTGCTTGGTTTGTGGGTTTTAGAAGAGATTTGCCAGAAAAATTACAGTGTTTTTTTTTGTGACTCTTAAGTCCTTTGTGCTCAAGGATGGCAGTGCTTAAGCTGCATAGCCCAGTTGTGCAGAACAGGATTGTAAGCAGTAGTAACCTTTTGTTGAACTATTTTCTGGACCACTCAGCTATACCTGTGCAATGCAGGTAGTATTTCTCTTTTTCCACCAATTACATGGCTCTGCATTTATGAATGATAGACATAGCTGACAAAAGGGTATCTTGCAAAGCAGAAAAGCACTGCTTCGTGCAACAAAGTTGTTGCTGCTTTCTGCATTTCTTTCATTTCTCACACAGTCTTGGAAACTTAAGTCACTGAGACTTAAATAGATGTTTCTGCTGTTGTACTTTTTGTCACTGTTTATCAAAATCCATTATGGAGAATCCACGCTTTTGCCAGAAATCCTGCCTCTTACTGGCTGTCATAAAGAAGTGCTCTCTGATTGCTACAGCTTTTGATCTGGTTCAGTGATGATCAGTATTTGTGAAACTGAAACAAGCAAAGGAGGTGCAGTGGTTAGCCCAAACAGGTGTTTATTCATCAGCAGCACCAATGTTATAAGGGCCTAAATTAATGTCACTAGATGCTGTAACATATTTATGAAAGACATCACCTTAAGCATGTTGATCTTTGTAATCCTTTTGTTATTTTACACAAACGTTGTTTGGATTAGGCAAACTTCTTGAAAATATGGAAAGAGAATGGAGAAATGTAACAGTGATTTTATAGTCTTTGCACATACAACTGTCAGGAAAATTAATCCACAAACACCAGAGGTTTATGTCCAAAAAGGAGACA
>JANRMJ010127933.1:0-12165 GCA_025584955.1 Alethe diademata | reverse complement strand
CCCCTACCACCCCCCCCCAAAAAAAAAAAAAAAAGAAAATAGGCCTTTCTAAGTCACATTTTTGTCATTGTGCTTACACAGCGACATCTTATCTTCTTCTTTTTTATCTTCTTTCTTCATGCTATTACATTCCCACCCAATATCCCACACTCTTATCTGTACAGCAGCACTGATGACATTTAGCTGTGTCATGGCTCTGTCTCTATTCCTGTTTGGTGGTATTTGATGTGATGCCTAAAGAATACTAATTTTCCTGACCACTGATGCAGGGATGTTCTTCCATGGGAGGGAAGGCAGAGCCAAGGTGTAGCAGTTGTGTGGATTTTCATTCTGTGCAAGGGAAAGCTGCTACATGTTCTTATGCTGTTTATTAGCCAGGGGAAGCAGAGATTTCCAGCTACACTCAAGATTAGCAGCCATTTGTTTCTCAGTTTCTTGCTGAATTTAGTTCCCTGCACTTCCTTGTTTCTTAGACTCCTGAACTGGGAGTGAAGGATTGGTTCAGAGCTTGTTTTTTAAATACACATGTAAGGGATTCTTCACATCCCCACTCCCTCCACCCCCAGCAAAAGCACAGCACTGAAATTATTGACCCTCCACTTTCAGAGTAGGTAACCCAAGTACCACAGGTACAGTGAGAACACCTTACACTGGGTTTTGCTTTTGCAGAGAACGTCCTGTTTGGAGGGAGAAAGATGATTTGTAGCTACACTGCTCAGCTAACCCCTGGTAAAGTGACCTGGTACAGCTTTGTCAACACTTGCATCACCTACCTGTATGCTGGGAAATGGTGGCTAACATGAATAACAGAGGTTCTACCCAGTGCATAGACAGACATCTTTTATTACTAAGGAAAGGAAACTGAGTTTACAATTTATTTTTTAATACAATTAAAGGAGGAACCCCAGGAAACAACATTATATACAAAACATCCATGGTAAACAGAGCAGCTCACTTGCTACAATGACACAGATATAAAGCTGAGAAGGTCTCAGAGAAACCATTTTTGTGCAATTCACTGAATACAGCATAAGGCAATAGAAAACGTGATCCAGAGACTTAGTGCTTGTAAAGCATGTAAAACTAACCTGATGCTAGGCATATGTCAGTGAAATTTTTAGTTTCCTTTGGAAGGAGTCACTGAAAGTGTTACTGGAGTTTGTGGTGATGTAGAAAGGTTTGGCACAGTGCAAAAAACAAACCCTTCTGCAGGAGGTTGTGCAATCACTGGTCAATAGCAGAAAGAGAGAGCATGGGATAGCGAGAGGGAAAACATGCTGGTACAACTGGCAGAGCTGTGGTGTGGCTGGCAAGGTGCAATTTCAGTGTGGTTATAGGGAAGAACAGTGTTGGAAATCAGCAAAGTTGGAAGTGAATGCCAAGAGAGGGTGGTCAGCCTGCACGAAGCTGCTGGTTTGTGCTGGAACAAGCATAGGCTGAAAGAAGAGGAAACCTGAAAAGTGTGAGACGTCACTCATGCACCAAGTCCTGCAATAGGGTCAGGCTGCCTTTTGGAAACACCCTGATTTCTGTCACTTGTGTTCTGTTTGCAACCAGAACACACAAATGCAATTGTTTCCTTATCCCCCAGCTTACCTCCTTTTCTCTGTCAGAAACTCCTCTGTAAGAATGTTCTGAAGTTCCCATTACACTTGGTACAATGGGGAAGCAGTAAAAAGGTGATGGCACAGCCTGACTCTCTATGAGTAGAAAGGGACCATTGTCTTATTTTTTATTTAATCTCAGAGTTCAGTATCCTATAAACCACTTTTAATCCTATTTTCTCCAGCAGTTTCTGAATATATACCAACTAGGAAAAAAGTGAAATGGATGGACTATATCTCTGCTGTGTCCTAGGAAGATAAGCAGCTCAAGTGGCAACACACCCCACAAAGAGGATGGCATTGTGCTTTCAGACTTTGATTTGCCCTGATAACGTGGATAGAGCCGTGCAGGAATTGGTGCAGCTTGCAGAGCAAAAGGGAAAAACATTCCAGTCAATCTCAAGGCAGGGTTGAGTTAGGTTAGTAGGCAGAGTTACTTAGGAAGCTTATTGGGGGTTGGGGCGTTTTCCTCCTTTCCCCTGAAAATGAGAAACCATTTTATCCTACACAGTAGGCAAGAATGTCACCTGCATCAGATGAGTCCTGTCCAATGTTAGCATCCTGTAGGGAAATTCCTTCTAGTCCTGGCTGGGTAGAGAGAACACTGGCAGAAGGCAGCAACGTTCGGTGCGAAATAAATATCCTCATGTTGCTGTGAGAAACTCCCAAAAATCTGCAGAGCTTTCCCTAACAAGTATCCCATGGCAGATGGACACACAGCAGCAGACCCATGTTTATGAAGCAAGGCCTGAGTTAGGTTTGATTACAGTAGATACACGAGGTCCCCACTGGCTGTCACACAAGTTCCACTGGGTGTGAGTGGGAAGGAATGCCCATGGAAGCTTGGCTTTGTATGTGCACAGGTGTGTGCCCTCACACTGCAGCTGGATGGAGGAGCTGTGCCTCACTGCTTGGCTTGGCAAGGCTGTCCTTTCAGGAGGGAAAGGTTATGAGAACTTGTGCCACTGCAGTAGATAAGCAATATTAATTAGCTCTTAGGAGTGCTGCCACTGTTTATCATTCCCTAAAATGTCTCGGTGCACTGCAAATAAGCATGAGGCACATAGACTCACTTCCAAGGTGGCTTTTTTTTCATGAAAAATGTGTCCACTGTTGCCTCTTTAGGGCAGAAGGGACATGTATCTGTAACAGTTGAATCCAAATTCAAAGTCCTCCAGCGGGAAGAAGAGATACTTGTGTGAGGCTGAATAGAAAAGAAGTTTTAGCTGCTCACACTACCGACGTGGAGGCACAAACTGATGAGACTGCATGTCAGGATTTGGGGTCTCCCAAAAGGCAGCTCCGTGTTACTGAAGGGGCAGGTGGGCATGGGCTCCCTGCTAGGGCTCTGCAGCCCCTGACTCTCACAGAGGTTCCTGAAGTCTTGACCTGGTGTGCCACTGGTGACATCCTTCTGCCAGAGGCTCCTCTCAGCTGGGATCCCAGCGACCTCGTTTGTGGGGAGGCCATCACACAGCCTCTGTGGCGAGGGTGGGGGTTTGCAGTCGTTCACAGGAGGCTGTGTTGTCAGCCCGAGGTGGTGAGCAGAGTTTTTTTCCTCCTGCTGGCCTCCCTTGCAGAGAGCCAAAGTGTCCATGCAGCAAGCATCGCTGTACAGCCAGGAGCAGAGTCGGCAGTGCGGGATGCACAGCGTGGAGATCCTGAGGAAAAGATTCACTGAGTTTTTGTTTTTCACACCTTGAATGTACCCCAGTAATGCTGCAGAGCCGACAAGCAGGCATCACCTGCGAGAGCCTTCCACAAGAGGGCTCCTGGTCCCCAAACTCGGGGCTGTTCTGAGCTGCAGCCTGGCCCAGCTCTTCTGCAAAACCTTGGGGACAGAGTGAGGATTACTAATGAACGTGCTTCCCGGTTTAAGCAGCATGAAAGGAAGCACAGCTTCCATCCCAGTCCACAGACCGCAGCTATCCCAGGCGCTGGGGTCGGGAAGCACCAGCTACCTACAGGAAAATCCTGGCAAACTTTTATAACAGAAGAGAATGGGTTTATTCTGTAGGTGAACTCCTGCCACTCCCATCACAAAACTCCCCAAAATTCATGCTAACCAAGGCTCTAGTATCTGTTCCAGACAGGGCTTTCCCCTGAAGGAAAATATGAGTGGGTGGTCAGGTTTGGAAATGAGATGAGTGGCCTGAATGAGAGTTTCCCCTCCTTTCCACCTCAAAACTATTAATCTTTTAGATTGTGCAGCGCACAGTTTGACAAACTCATGACTTCCAGGACCCCACAGCTGTTGCTGTACGGCATTACCCTGGCAATTCCGCAGGCATTACCCTGGCAATCCCTGCGAGCAGGAAATGCAGTCACCTGGATAATGATTTGAGTAAGAACAGTTAGCTGCTAATCTTCCCTTAAGTCTCCTCACTTTAGTGTCTTTTTGGAGGACACAGCCCTGAAAACTGCTGAGCTTTCAAGCCAAAGCAAGTATAATCCTTTGTAATCATAAAACCTTGCCAAGCCAGACTTCCCCAGCCCATCTTTTGTAACATCCCATTACCGAAAGCAACTCCTTTTAAAATATGAGTGTTTTCTGGGCAAGTTTGAGGGAGGAAACTTCTCCTTCTCCATTCCTCCAGCTGCTGAAGGGAATAGACATATCTCAGAAGTGGACTGGTGTGTCTGATCATACTAGGAAAGCTGGAGTTTTTCTTTTGTTCTCCCCTCCCTTACCACCATATGGTCAATCCTCGATTTCTATCATCAGTGATGTTCCCATGTTGAGGCATCAGATCAAGCACAAGGCTCACAGGGAATCAACCAGATTCTCTAGGGGATGAAGCCACATGTGGCACCCGAGGTAGGGATGAGTAACTCACAAATGAGCCCAACAGGACAAGCACTAAAACACTGCCCAGTGTTTAGTTGGGAAGCCCATAAAATGAGCACAGGGGCAACGGCAGGGGGTGTCACTGCAGATCCTGACAGCTGGATGGCACACGGTGTTTTGAGCTAACATTGCACAAGCAGGTGAGAGTATTTGAGAACCGTTTTGCCAAGAGAAGAGTGAAGAAAACTACCTGCAAGTGGGATCTGGTCATACAGATGATGTTTCAGCTGTCAGTTTGGAGCTCATGGACGCCTTTGTATATTCTTTCACACCCTCTTCCGCTGAATCCTGGCGCTTGGAACAGCGAGAACAAACTGAAAAAGAAGATCCCTTGTTAGTAGATGAATATGGTCATAGTCTGATCTGATAGAAAGCTCTATTACAAATAAATATTATCTATATAGTGACATATGGATAATGCTTTCGTTTGCACAGGGCTAGAACCTCAGCCTGGCACAAAAACAGATTGCTACATGCTGAAATAAGGTCAGAAAGGAAATAATGATGGAAGTTACATGTCACTAACTGCAGTTAACCTATCGAGTGAAAGAATGCCGATGTTAAAACCAACAAATTTTCAGTGCGTTCAGAGGATCTCAGATTAGGCAGATCCCCTTAATATCTCACCATCTATGACTGAATTTTAGTAGTTCGAGTTGAATCTTGCACAAATTACACAACGTTAATCCTAAACTATTCTTTAGGTGGCATCTAATCTTGCTGCTTTGTGTTTTCATTCTTAAATTACTGCAAAATAGGCTGTGAACTCCTCAGAGTAGGCGGCTGTGAACCTCAACAAAGCACCTGATTGTTTTGGCCACAACAATTACGCATCTGAGAACTCTTACTTCCCTTTGGTTTTGCTCTGCCTTTCTATTCTTCCCTCCCATACTTCAGCTCTTTGAAGCATGGCTTTTCGAGCTCGGAAACCACTCTTAGCAACTCCTGACTCAGCTTTCCATAGACCAGAACAACAGAGACACTCTCAGACCCATTCTGAGCTCCCAGGAGAGCCCTTGCAAGGTGACCTGCAGCAGCACCCATTCCTAGGGCAGGTATTTCCCTTCCAGACAGGGCCATGCACAGCAGCACTGAGATGGGACAGCTACACAAACTGGAAAACTGCATGGAAGCTCTGGCTTCAGTTTCTTACACTTCTTGCAGTTTCTTTTTACAGTTTCTTTTACAGTTTCTTTTACAATTTCTTCCATGCCTGGTCTGGGAGGTGGCTGAACCAAACAGCACTACCTGACTCAGCAAATCTACTCCCTGTGCATAGTATGGAAGTGGGACTAAAAGGGAAATTCCAGTTAATGCAGCCATGTGCCATGCTGTTTGCAGGTGATTGCATTCTACCACAGGGGTATGCTTTTTACATCTGCTTTAAAAGCAATTCTGTTCCTATATTAAAGGCTATCTCAGAGTGCTCCAGGATCTTGCTAATTTAATGGTAAGGAACCTTTTAATTTCCAGCCTATATTTGTTGAGAGCCAAGTCTTCTGACTCCAGCTCATTTTCTCCTATAATTAGAAGTTCATTATACATGCAGCTAATAGCACAGGCTGTGATCAACTGTGATTTTCTTGGTTTCAGCCTGCTTGTTGCTTTCCTGTTGACACAGCCCCAGGGAACAGCAGGGGACAAGAACTGGCACTGATGTCATAAGGGCACAGGGGTGGAAAATGAGGAGGTGCACAGTTGTGACCCAGAGTCACTGCCTTCCAGAAGCTTCCTTTCTTTGTGATAAAACACTAAAAGGAAATTAGCCCAGCTTGACTCAATGGTCACATTGGTTTTTGAAGGGATGTGGTTGATGAGGAGGGGAAAGGAAAAATAGTAATGAGACCTCCACACATCTGACTTGGGAGTGAACTTATCTGAAATTGAAGTAGAGGTATCAGAAGACACAAAGCATGACAAACTTAGAGGTGTCTGTAAGTGGACTGAGTCCTTGCTGCCCAGAAAATGACCTTTCCAATGGGGAATACCCAGCCAGATTGGTGTAGAGCCTTCAGAGTGGGATTCTTGTTCCCAGATGTGGCTTCCCCAGTGACCTGAGAGAACTCTGCTGTTATTTATCCTCATGTATTTGTAAGGCCTGCTGTCATTCTCCAGGACTGCTCTGCAAAGCTGCTCACAGGACATGGATAAGCATCTTAATATATAAAAATGAACCTTTGTGAACCTCTCCATTTTCCTTAATTTTGGAAATATTTTGATCTGCTGTCAAAACTCCCTGTCACCTCTTCACACTCAAACCTGAACTCAAGTGCTGCCTGCACACAAAATGTAGGAAAATCATGAGCTAGACTTTTTGTGACAGTGGATGCTGAAGGGAAAAAAAAAAGGAAATGAGAAAAATGAGAAGAAGGCACAGAAATACCTCAGTAAAATTTCTATAAATGTGTATCCTACACAGAAACTCCATCAGCACTAAGAGACATCTTGGAAAAAAAGCTGCACTTACCATGCCTTGGGAGGTATCTTGCTGCCAGGATGGTAGCCAAAATGAAGGTGATAACGATGATAATTGAAGCAATAATGACATTATAAGGTGGAGGCACAGGAGGAACAATGCAGTCGTTTGTTTTTTCTGAGACAGAAGAAATAAAACGTAAATAAAGGGCCCAACAGGATATTGGCATTTTCATGTAAGAGCAAGTATGTGAATTTCAGGGGTTCTGGCCAAATTCTAACTCAGCTCTTCAGCCTGGAAATGGACTTACTCAATAAACAAGCAAACAAAGCTGGCACCCAAATTTCTTCCATTCACCCACATTTGCTATGGGCTGAAATTCTTAACACATGAACAGAATGTAAAAAGCTGGGTCTTTGTCCGGAACAGCACTGAGACAGGAAATATTTAAAAACATGTAGGCTCTTTGAGCTAGGCTTGGTGTAAAAGTCTCTGAGTCCACAGCTAGAACATTTCTGTTCTCAAAGGTAGTCTGCAGTTTTCCTTACTGTTTTCATCAGACTTATGCCTAATTTTTTACCCTTTGGATGCACAGATGAAGGAGAATGATGCATTTAACAGGCTAGAATAGACTTTTTTCTCTGCAGGGCAGGAACAGTGTTGTGGCAGAGATCAGTTTCAGAAGGTCTGCAGCCCTTGGCTTTTCACCATTGGAGATGGTGGAAAATCCCATTCTACCACTGGGATTTTAGAGTAGGTCCTGGGCCATTCTTGTACAAGACAGGACTTGCTGCATGTCCACAGGTCTGCAGACCTTTGTGCACAGACCTTCAGTTCTTCCACCACCTGCATCTGGCACAGGTAAGCATCATTCCACTCCTAAGGCATTAATTAGCCTGATCTGCTGTTCAGTCCTCCCCTCACTCTGTGGGGGTTGCTTTCTGCTTTTACCAGAGGCTCTGTTCTGTCTGTAACTCAGTGCTCAGGAAAGGTTTGTTTGGAGGACCATTTACACCCTACCACAGTGGGGATGGTTCCACATCCTAAAAGTCAAAAAGTGGAGGGTTTGTGACTGCTGTGGCTGTGTCACTGTTGTCTGCATCCTCCTCTGATTACTGCTTTTTTGTTGTTGTTGCTTTTTTCCTGTTGCTCTCTTTTTCTACATAGTGAGCTATTCATAACCTTATTCTCCCTTCATTAGGGACATTATGCTCTACATCCAGTAATAGCCAA
Source organism: Alethe diademata (assembly GCA_025584955.1). NCBI lineage: Eukaryota > Metazoa > Chordata > Aves > Passeriformes > Muscicapidae > Alethe > Alethe diademata. The sequence continues at coordinate 4,064 of JANRMJ010127933.1, read as the reverse complement.
TATTCATAAAGCACTGATTCCTGGCATTTGTTCTGAAGCTGAATGGCACCTCTCCCCACAAGCCCCTTTGATTTTAGTAAGATAGATGAATAAGCTGCCTTGATGAATGAGGTACAATTCCATAGGAAAAATACAGCTTCTCTATCTTCCCTTGAAGGTGCCCTTATCTCTACAGTAAAAACATCAGACCCAGAGACATTTCAGAATACTTTTTTTGGTAACAGCATTAAAAAAAAATCCTTTTGGTTTTATGAATTTTCTTGCAAATCCCCTTATACTACAAAACATCTGGAATGTAGTGTGCTGCCTTCCCTCATGCTGTTTTCACTTGTGCCTCAAGCTTTACAAAGCACAGACTTATCTATTATGCCATCACTTCTAAGCCATGCTCAGTGATGGAATTCTTTTCATATGAGTTAACCCTATGTTACATTTACAAGCAGAATTTTGTCTATACCCCAGCTGACAGTTTCTTTCACTGAAGCAGGGACAAACATGCTTGTTAAATGAGGAAATTCTTTTGAAGTGCAGCCTGTGACTTTTAAAGCACACACATTTCCCTGGTCCCCCAGTTCAAATAGCAGGTATGTGTCACACAGCTGGCAGCAGGACCGTGCTGGTACAGAGGGGCAGGGATGGTGGCAGCCCCAGCCTGTGGGACCCACCAAGGGTGACATTACCAGCTCACAGCAGGATGCAGTTCAGCTCTCAGCCCAGCTGCAGTAGAGCAGCAGGAAGACAGAGCTGCCTCTGCTTGTCAGTCACTGTTGTGACTCTCCCTTCCCACCCCGGCCATCTTCCAGCCTTTAAAATATTTTGGTCACAGGCGGGATCATTGGGTGATCCTTGCATGAACACTGGCACAAAATCGATTGCATTTTCAGAGAGGCAACTCAGCAGATTCAACAAAATGGTTTTGTTACAAAAAACATGAATAAAACATACCGATAAGCAAACTGGTGGACTTGGAAAAGCCACTGTATCCAACGGAGCAAGTGATGTTGACGTCTTTGGTGACATTGAGCACCAGCTTTCCAGTGACATTGTATGGGCTGAGGCTGGACTCGGACACCCAGCTGGCATCCCACTCCACAGACATGTTGTTGAGGGCTCCAGAGATTCTGGGCTTGGGGAACCCTCCGTGAGAAGAACATGTTATCACCATCTCAGTGAGCTCGCAGGAGTCAGCGGACACCTCTGCCGTTATGTTGGGATTGCTGAAGTCAGCTGAAGCAAGAGAGATTTGGTTACCACTGTCAGGCCACAGCAAGGTTTGCAGCTCCCAAAACTTTGCTCAAAAGCAAAGACTCTCCCAACAGGGCATTCACCATGGGAAGCTTTTTCTGCCCATGCAAGCAGCCAGTCACTAGTGAAGGAAACTTGCTCAACACCGTGTTGAGCAGTGGCAAGCAAGGAGAGATAGTTTTCCTTCCAGGCCCACTGTCTGCTGAGCAATACAACACTGCCATCCAGCCTGGAAGATCTCTTCAGACATCCCAGCCTGATTCCAGCAATTCCTTGATCCCACTTCACCAGAAGTCTACCATAATTATTACAGCTGGCCTGTTAAAACAGCAAGGGGATTTCTGGCCGGAAAGAAACTGGAGTATTTCTGGACAGGAAAAGAGATCCGTAGTTTTATGTTTTTTATGCAGTTAACTCCTCAACCCTCATGGTTAAAAAGGGTGGTGGCAGTACACTTCCCTTTTTTCATAGCAGTTTCCAGAAAGATCACTAAATTTGTCTCCTTGCCCTCTCTGCCCTCTGACCAGCAGAAAACGGCCAAATCTCAGGAGCTTGATTTTTTTGTTACCAAATCTCCTTCCAGAGGAGGAATGCTCCTTCACTGACTTATCTGGAAGATTCATGTAACTCTCTGCTGTTAAAGGTATTCAAAAGCATGTATATATTTATATATCTCACCAGTATATCTGTCTTTGGTTGAGATCAACTGCCACAAAAACACCGGTGGAAATGGAAAATGTCAGTGGAACTTTTTGTGGCCTCTAAGAGAAGATTCAGATTCATCTTGAACAAAGGAACTCGGTTTCTTTAATGTAAAAAGCCTCAAAGCTCCATGATGAATTCAGCCTTAGGCTGTGGAGCTGCAGTGCAGCCAGTTCCACAGGGGTTTGGATGCAAGGCTGGGATGCTGCCATGGCCACTCTATTTCTCTTTCAGCTTGCATGCTTGCCAGGCACTAAGGGCTTGGTCTTGCTTTGCCCCAAAGACAGCAGGGGCTGCCTCAGTGGTCCCTGGGCAGGGCCCCAGGAGGGATCCTTTCACAAGAGGAAAGCATCAAGGGGAGGAGGTCAGGTTGGTGGTGGGGAAAAAATTTCTGGGGTAGCTTTAGAAAGGTAAGAATGGAATGCTGGAATGGAAGCAGTTAACACTTCTTTCAGGCTTCCTGATGAAAGCCTATTTGCTACAATATGAATAAGCTTGGAAGAGCACCCTTCACCCCCAGAAGCTGGCACTGGGGAGCCTGAGTGACAGCAGGCAATCCACCTACCTGTCACAAGGAGGACGACAGAGTGGTCGCACACGACCACGGAGTTGCGCTGCACTATGCACTGGTAGGAGCCGTTGTCCAGGATCTCCACGGGGGACACCCACAGGGTGAGGTTCCAGGGGTCCATCTCTGTGCGCTCCTGCTGGGAGATCATGCTCCCCTCCGAGTAGGCCAGCACCACCTCCGTGATGTTCTTCTGCCAGTAGACCCGGTACTTGTGCAGCCTGTCTGAGCTGGGGATTTCATGACAGCAAGGCAGGCTCACCTTTTCCCCCACTTTGCTCCTGACTACTTTCTTCTCCAGTGCCTGGCCTGCAGGTGAGGGCAAACAAGAGTCAGTGAGTCAGTGGTCCAGCCTTGTGCCAGGACCTGTTGCCTAAAGCTCACCCCTTTTTGGCTCTGGCTGCTCACATCCCTCATCACCCACCAAGCTGTCTCACAGCTTCAGCTCTGGGCTGAGGGGAGCCATCCCTGGACATCATGCTCCACTCCTACTCAGGATCATGACCCAGCAGGCACACAAGGATTGCTGCATGGATTGCTGAAGGCAAAGGCAGGAGAGTTGCTTGCCTGAAGAGAAATTCTGCTGTCCCCTTTAAAAACAGGGATAGAAACACACATGCACAAACTGCTGTCTCCTCTGCTATCCCTTTTCAGAGCCTGGTGTTTGGAAAATCTGTGTCACTCTCTACTGGGTTCTTTGCATGCCTAACAGGGCCACAGTGGACTATTTGTTCAGGGGGATTTTTGGTAGCTATTTTTTTGTAAAAGTTAAAAAAAAACAACCAGAATTTCAAGATCCCAGAAACCAGAATCCACCCTACAATGACACACAAAGGCTGCAGCCACACTGTCATCAGCCTTCCAGCATCAGCAAACAAACAAACAATTTTGCCTAGTCTAGCTAGAACAAATTTATCTTTGTGAAAGCTCGTGGGATGACTTGGAACCAGCACATGGTTCCCAACTCCTGCTAGTGACTGTGCTGGTGCCATACCTGGAGCACCATGTGCTGACAGCACTAAGTTGAGACCCTTGCAGGGTGAAATTAGGTACAACTTTGACCATGTGAGCAGTAACTGCCCTGCTAAGCACCCCACTGCCATGATCCACTTTGCTTTCCCACTCCTTACTCTTTCCAGTGGGTAAAGGCTCACAGAGGACATCCAAGGGAGCAGCCTAGCAAGGAATTCCTGCTGCTGCTGGAAGGTGCCCCAGCAGGGACACACAGCCCTGTGCTGCACCACAGCCAGGTGGCTGGGCTGTCACCTGTGCCAGTGCAAGCCTGGGGGTGATCTGCACCCGGCTTTGTTAGTCCAGATCAGGTTGCTCTCTCTCCTGCTTGCCTCAGCCTCACTGCCTTAGCACTGATCTCCAGTGGTGGAAGTGGAATATCAGCCTGTTACACTCCACTGGCCAAGAGCAGAAAAACAAGGAAATAGCTGTCTTCAGGACAGCAAAGATTCAGATTCCCTCTTCTTTTCCTGCAGAACACATTTGTCTTGGCTTGCAAAGCAGGATGTAACCAAAAGTATGTATTCTATCACCATCT